>JAAGKR010004842.1:0-56743 GCA_011419295.1 Clarias macrocephalus | reverse complement strand
TGTGTGTGTGTGTGTGTGTGTGTGTGTGTGTGTGTGTGTGTGTGTGTTTTGTTCTCAAATTAATAATAGTCAACAGGGACGAGATACAAACAACTTGATATAGTCAGAATTAAAATTAGAATTGACGCCTACACAGCATGTACACACACACACACACACACACACACACACACACACACACACACACACACACACACACATTCTCTACTTGTGAGTCCCAAACAGCAGCAAATGGAAATCATTTTAAAGGAGTCCTGTGTTTTTTTTTTTTTTTCAACCACAAAATGAGTTTTTGCGAATCCCATTATAAATTGTGAGTTACCTTTTAAGGAATAAGGGGAGGCACAGAGCTTAACCATGAAGAGGGGCGGAGATCATTGTAACCTCCACCCGACATAAGAAGGCAGGTCCTTTCCGTTTTGTGGAGTAAAGGTATTCCCATGTGCTGAGACTTCTGAAATGTTCCTTAAATTGTCGTGTTAAACAAACAAATTATAAGATTATGAAACATTTTTTAAGTTAAACTTTTTGTTCTGTTCAAGAGACACTTTTCCCTTGAAACTAGCATCTTTCTAGTTGATGCTAGCTGAAGGCTTGCTAAAGGCTAGCCACTGTAAAAGCTTGATGCTTCTAACTATCTATCTGTGAATTTAGAAACTTCCTGATTTCCTAAAGCCTATGGAAATGAGTGGTTTAATATAAAAAAACATGATTTGTTAGAATTTGTACAACCAATTAGAATTCTACAATTTAAAAAGAAAAAAAAATCATAAGATGCATAAAAAACATCTTAATGAAAAAAAATCCATCTACTATTTTAATTATAAGATTATGTACCTGATTTCTAGACATATTTAACCTTTTTAAGTTGTTTATTTTCTATTTCTGTTGGCATATCATTTTGCTTCTTTACAAAAAAAAAAAAAAAAACTAAACTAAACTACATCTGGTTTGCTTTAATTTTATATTGAGAATTTATAGATAAATCGCACTCGATTCACAGGTATTTCCACTTGCTAAAGACAGTATGCAATATTTTGTTTGTTTTTCTCACAAAATTCTCTTTAAATTGTCTCACTAAACAAACCAAATATAAGATTACGAAATCTACAGTATTAATAAACACATTTTAATATTTTAAGTGAAAGCTATTTAGTTTTAGTTTCTTTTATCTCTTTAAGCTACATTTTGAATTTACACATTTTGAAAGATAAATTTTTTAAAAAATACTAGAAATTGGTTTAATAATCTTTATATTAAGAATTTGTAAACAAATTTGACTAGATATGAGATAAAATGTGTGAGCTTTGTGAATCTTACAGTATACATAAGATAACAATTTATCTATTGATATAATGATTTGTTATTTTTTTTACGATTCTAAACGTCAGTTTTAGAAATCTGAACATTTACCAAGAAGATGTACATTATAACATAATCCTGACTATATGACCATTTGTAAAGGTAGTATAAGTGAAGACAACAAAACAACAGCAACAACTAAAAAGCTGTACAGTATGTAGTCAATAATACTAGAAATAATGAAATAATCTGAAGCCATTTTTTGTCCTGAGGCTATAGACACACACTCAGCTGGACTCACTTTAACTTGTCAAACAGGCACAAGAAAGGGAGAAATTTTTTTTTTCTCATACTTTGTTTATCCTCAGTTTGTACATCATGTCCATTCTCCCGATCGCATGCTTTAGCTACATTGATTAGCGACATGAGGCCGGTACTCTTAGATTCAGACAGGGCAGGATTTGTGAATTTCCAATTTCTCATCCAATGAGACGGAGCCTGTGACCTGTTTAGGTAGTGTGTCAATCAGCACGATGGCTGGCGTGGAGAGAATGGCAGGTAAACACGCAGGTCAATGGGAGTTAACCTTATTTATCTGTTTTCTGTTCAGCTCCTAATGGTAGATTCTGGGGGAAAAAAGGGAAGAAAAAGAGAACCGACAGTAGCTGACTGTTTTGGAGAAGAGCTGTAGATAGTGTGTGTGGTTGAATAGATACCAAGAAAGTGTTTGAATATTGAGCAAGTAAAATTAATTTTTTATTCGTTCCCGCCCAGAAGAAGAAGTTAAAAAATGCAGGAGAAAAATGACTTTGTTGACATTGTGCAACATTAATTGTATTTGCAAATGTATAAAAAGCACTACCTTGTTCTTTAACACATTAAAATGTTGAACTATAGATAATCTAAAGTTTTATTAAAACATGATGATCTTCAGAGGTCCTTTGGACAACCTTTCTGAACAAGGTTCTACGGTACTTCAAATTCATTTAATAATGAAACGCTCAGTTCTAAGGTTCTACATGAAAGCAAATAATTTTGGATAATTTTTTTGCATAGTTTCACAATTCTAAATGGGATCCATATGGAAGCCTCACTGATAGGACTTGTTTTGTACATAGCTGCATTCTTTCCATTAAGGAGCAAAATGAGGAACCCATCACTGGTTCTGGATTGAACATTGTTTTTTTTTTTTCACAAAATTTAATCTAAGTATTAAACCAGAGAATTTTGACTTTTATGAAATATGAAAAATGTTATTTGAAGTTTTTTCCTTCCTTAAGAGTCTAAGAACCTTTGTTGTAGGGCTCTTTTCTTATCAACAGGAGGGACAAACCAAAGAACCAGTTTGAAGTTGTAGGTTGAAAGGGAGAGATTTCCTTGGAATCTACATAAACCCTTTAAGAGTTAAGAGTTTTTTTGTGTGTATTTGGATATTTAAATTCAATATGTTTGACTTGTAACCCAGTTTGATATGAAGACTCTCGAACAGATACATGGTTGAGTTGATAACCTTTAATTATGATCATGATTTAGATTTAAAGAGAGCTGTTTCAGCACATGTTTAAGAAATCAAGCCAGATATCACTGTAATGTGAGATAGGAGGAAATAGGCGTGGTTTCCACTGGGGTTAGTTCATAGCTGAGAGTTTGAAATATGTATGAAGCTGTCAATCTTTCTGGATTCATATCTGGAACGCTTTTTACTGTGGGAATAAAGTTGACAGCTCTTTTGGGCATATTTTTGACTGATAACTTGTAGGGTGGGCGGCAGTGTCTCAGGCAGATGAGTCTCTGGGTTGCTGATTGGAACGTCGAGGGTTTGAACCTCACCACTGCCAGGTTGCCGCTATTGGACCCTTGGGCAAGGACCTTAACCCTATGAACATACAAAATTACTCCTCCGTTTGCTGGTCCCATAGCCTGGATGAGAAAAGATTAAGGTGGCAAGACATGCCTATAAAAACTGCCATTTATATAAAAACAACAGAACCTGTTTCCTGATGTGCTCAACAGCTCAAGAGGGACAAAAAAAGCTGCAAACAAAATAAATGAAAAAAAAAAAAAAAACGCTCGTACTGTATGCCGATTTTTTCTAACATAGAGCACCTACACAAATTTTGTGATGCTTTCCGAGATAGCTATCATCATTGCAATTAAAAACAAAATTCTGATATCAGCTTCTCAATTCTCTTTGGTTCATCCTTTGCTGTTCTTTGAAAATGGCTTTCCCTGCACACCACCAATGATGCAATCACACAAGCGCTTCCCGATAACACTGCCTTTCTTTGTTCTCTTTCCTTTCATAGTAAGAGAAGAATACGTGGCGACCTTCAAAGGTTCTGAGTACTTCTGCTATGACCTGTCGCAGAACCCAATACAGAGCAGCAGCGACGAGATCACGCTGTCGTTCAAAACCCTGCAGAGGAACGGACTGATGCTGCACACGGGCAAATCGGCGGACTACGTCAACCTGGCGCTGAAAAACGGGGCGGTTTCGCTTGTCATTAATTTGGGGTCCGGGGCCTTTGAAGCCCTGGTGGAGCCGGTCAATGGAAAATTTAATGACAATGATTGGCATGATGTCAAAGTAACAAGGAATCTCCGTCAGGTAACAGTGCAGGGGGTTCTAGCTAATCAGATCTCTAAATCTATCAGTAACCCTTTTCTTTTTCCCACTTTCCAAATCATCTACTTCTATAAATTAATTACAGTCTGTTGTATTAACAATTTTATCTAAATATCAACTCACTATAAATATTAGAACTTTAAGCACATTTGAGCAGGGACATACCTACAGTAGGGTCAGGTTCTGTGCAGAACGTAGATTTGTAATCAATGAACACCTGGATTGCACCTTCACGTGCAGACCAGGATGACCACCAGCTAAAAAAAAACCGATGACCGATGAAGGAAACTAATATGTTCAAGCACTTGAGAACCCTAGGAAGCTTGCAACTTCTTGAAGGGCTTGGATTAGAAAATTCCTAACAATAAAGGTGACACAAAGGGTTCTTCGAGTGATGCTATAGAAGAACCATGTCGGTTGATTATAGAATTATAGAACTTTTTTTTCCCTTATTGTTGCCAGATACAATTAAACAAATTCAACCACAAATGTAACACTTTTATATGATGATGTTTGTTGTTATGGTTATGGAAAGAACCCAAAAGGGATTTATAAAAATTGTCCTTGTCATTGAGCTAATTTATAAGGTTCTTAGCACATCAGAAGAGTTTAGGTGTAATTAGATTATTGGAAATCCTACTTGGAACCCTCACAGCCAGGGAACCTTTTTTGTTGCAATGTTCTACATGTAGTTCCCCTGTGACTTTTGATTCATTCATATACTTAAAATTTTAAAATCTCAATAATTTACCACAAACATAAATAATAGTCCAATACATCTGGGCACAGCGGCTTACTGGTTAGCCACTTCTTGATAGTTCTTGATAGTTTCCTTCTGGTATACCTGGTCATCCAAAATCTACCACACCTTGTTTCCTAAGTTCCCTGGGATAGTTTTCAAGGCCATCTGTGCTATGCAGCATAAACAGATTAGATAACGGATGGATAGATTTCAAGGTTTCTTTGGCTCGTTGAACCATACTTATTTTCATAAATGAGTTCTACTTCCATTTCGATGTGGAGATGTTTTTGTGGTCTCGCAATGCAGTTATTAAATAATGAATCTATACAGTCCAGAAGTGTTTCCAGATTTACACTTTCCTCCAAATGTGTGGCTACCGAACTTAAATTGTAGCCAGAGTTCCAGCTCAAGGGTTAATCAAGGGTTCTTCATGTGTAGAATCCCTATTTTAGAATTGTAATTGTACTTTTTAGAGGTTAAGAAACCAAAGAACACAGATGCTTTTTAAACTTTTTTAAAAAATTTTTATTTTTTACTTTCAGTCTGATGATGATCTAGCCAAAGACTTTAGACTTTATGATATCGAGATCCTTTGTTGATGGACTCTTAAACGTTTCTACAAGGACTTTGGATATTTGAGTCATACTTAGCTTTCTAAAAAGGGTTCTGCCTACAGTTCTCTTTCTGTTAATGGACAAACCAAGGGACCTATAAGGTGCTTACTTCTGAAATGTTAATGATTGTAATTACTTAGCCATGCTTAGCTTCTTAAAAGGTTTCTACATGGAACCATGCCATATGGAGACCATTTGTTCATTTATTGTAGGGTCTACAGTTGCAGTTCCTCCAGAAAGACAAACCCTTTGTGATTTTACATTTTAAGATATTACTTTTTCAAAGATCCTGACTTTGGGAGATTTTGCCAAGGCAAGATGTGTTACAAATGGGTTTTCTTTCTTAAAACCAAATCAGTACTACGAATGTAAAAAAAAAAAAAAAAAAAAAGGGACAAATTCCAAAAAAAGTGGTAGACAGAGTCTAGACAGAGTATGCCCTTGCTCAAATAACAAAGGACTTTCTTTCAACCTATAAAGAAAAAGGAATAGAGACCCTCATAAATTGAGCACAAATCGTAGCATGCATCTCGTAAATGCATGCATAGTCAGGGAACAGACAGAACATTCCTCCCTCATTTCTGTGTAAGGATCTCCTTTGCTTTGTCTCATTGCAATAACACGAACACAAGACTGAAAGAGGAAGGCATGGGAGCCGTCGGTTCTCAAGGCCACGGAACTGGTCGCATCAGTAGCTGATCAACCGGCTGTAAAGGGAAAAAACAGTATGCAAATCATATAATGAGCGGATTCTCTTCAGATGGTCGACTGATGTGCTTCAGGCCTTCTCTCTTATGTTTGATATCGAGAGAACATTAAAAAAAATAATAATAATAATTTATCAGCTAGTCACACAGACACGTAGAGCTACAAATCAACGCTAATTCTAACATCAGCTTGTAGTTACGCTTTTAATTTCTTTGTAATAACTTGTTTGCCCTTCGTTTTTTTCTTTTCTAATACTAACATGCTGTGGAAAACTAACGTCATCCATGGAATGTGCCATTTTACTAACAGATCGTTCTTTTATCTGAGAGTGTACTAACCTTGGTAGTAGTCATCATATCTTTTTTGAGTGACGGTCGTTGTTCTGTTCACAGTTTTAATTTCCTTTCTCCCCCCTTTTCCACAAAGCATTCAGGCATTGGACACGCTATGGTAAACAAACTACATTGTTCGGTAGATATCATTCTAATTGTTTCTTAGTTTGGGTTTGCCGTGTGTTTCTTTTCTTTCTTTTTACTGTAGACGTCATAAACCCAAAATAAAGGGGACTTGCGGTTGGTACTTCTCCGCTTACTTTTTTTCCCACCTCCATCGTTTTAATTTTCCGTTGTTGTTTTTTCACCTTCTCTCCATTGGTTGTTTTGATGGTCGAGTAGTTGGTTGGTTTCTCCTTCCTTTCTTTCACCTGTTGTCCAGTTCTGTGCCTTCCAGGGCCATCACCTTGAGCCTTTTGCATCAAGCAGTGGTTCACGAGGAGGACCGTCTGCTGGCTGATGCTCTCTGGCTTGGCCGATTCTGACCTCATGAGCTCAGCATGGCATGCATTCCCAGTGCTTTTACCTTCTCCTCAATCCTGGTGCTTCTTGCTCTACTATATATCTTCACTGCTGTCCTAATATGCTGCCACTCACTCACTCACTCACTCACTCACTCTGCTCTGCCTTTACATAGCATGAGGCGTACAGCTTCAGGGTATAGCTTTATTCCTTTTACTTTGCAAGCATGTGCTAAAATCCGCATCAGAATCAAATCAGCATGAACTATTTTGCTTTTTGCTTTATTCCCTGTCTGGCTAAAACCAAGAGTCTTTGTATTTCACATCGCTTGCATCTAACCCAGTGATGAAATGTTTATTTCATTTATTTATTTATTTTTAAATTGAAGACAAAACTAAAACAACTAATCAAACTAAAAACTAGCACCTAGTTAACATAACTACATAAATCTACTAACACCATTTTTGTGTCTGCAAAATGACTTTTATGTTGCATAAAAGTGAAATACTAACACGAACACTAACGCCACATTGGGCAATAGTTTTGTACGTTTAACTAGAAGCTATAATAAGACCTTTCCGTTAAACTCTTAATTGCTTCCTTAACTTAAAAAAAGACATGAAAATGGGATTAAAACAAACAAACAAAAAAAACAATTAGATCCTTAAACTAGGCTAGGTGGTGAGCGGTGGAACCAACTAGCCGCTAAAGTTTACAAGAGTATAGCGTGTCCTTTTCCTGTGCTTTGTTGTCTAGGTTACGATATCCGTGGATGGAATTCTTACCACCACGGGATACACGCAGGAGGACTACACCATGCTAGGCTCGGATGACTTTTTCTATGTCGGAGGAAGCCCTAGCACTGCCGACCTGCCCGGATCCCCTGTTAGCAACAACTTCATGGGCTGCTTGAAGGAGGTAAACAGCTCGCTTCTGACTGTTCAACCTGCCGGCAAAGGACGTTTTCAATTTTTTAAGAAAAAGCAACACATACACAGCCTGCATTTCACCTCCATCTCCTTTTGGGGAAGAAATTATTTTGAGCAGAAATTGTACTTGCAGAACAAACCACCCTGTCAAAGCAACAAATAGGCTATTTTCCAACCTAGAGCTATGAGTCGTGATTTCCTGTTTGCATGGAAAACTAGATTTGTCTTTTGTTTCTGATGAGGTCTGGGGAGTTTTTCGGGTTCTTCTATATTCATGAAATATCATTAACCATTTTCCACAGATCTAGATGTAGTGGTGGAAATTATTTTGTTACAGATACTTTCAAACCTTTCAAACCATTTTCCTGGAGAAGAGTAGGGATATACAATAAACTGTCTAAAAAAAAATCAACACTTATTCAGTCACTTCTTTTAATTCAATTTAAGTGTATTTATTTATTTTTTAATTATTTGCAAAAACATAATACAAATCATCTGATCATAGTGGGTCTCAGTTTCAGGCAAATACACCCTCAGATGGGTAACAACATATAACTTTTTATTTTCACTGTGCCATTATTTAACAAAATTGAAGCAAAAAAAAAAAAAAAAACATATGGGCAATACTAAGTACCCTCATGATTCAATAGCTTGTAGAACCACCTTTAGCAGCAATAACTTGAAGTAATCATTTCCACTATGGCTTTATGAATCGCTCACATCATTGTGGAGGAATTTTGTCACATTCTTCTTTACAGAATTGAGCTTTTTGAGCCTTCACTAAGGCACAGCTCTGTTATGGTATATACATTGGGCTGAGGTCTGGACTTTGACTAGGCTGGGTTAAAACAAGGTTTTTTTTTTCAGACATTCTGATATAGATTGACTGGTGTGCACTCCCTGACTGAGGAGTTCATGGAAGTTGGGTGCAAAAACTATCCCAAATCATTACCGCTCCACCACATGATAGTGGTTATGAAATGCTGTGCTGGGACGTCCACTCCTGGCAAGATTGGCAACTGTATTGAATACTTCAATCTTTTTCACTGCAGAAAACTGAACTTCAAATTGTTTAGAAAAGGTTTTGTAACCCTTTCCAGATTAATGTTTAGCAACAACATAAGGCCATTAAAATATGACCCTTGTGAAATGGTGACTTTATTTTGGCCAGGCAGCGTATCACAATGAATAGGTAATGTGTTCCAAATGAGTGCAGTATACTATAGGTACAGTAAAGATGGATGAAGTACTGTACTGTATCTTGCTTGTTGAAAGTTTAATCTGGTTGAGACTAGAGATGTGCCTAGGGAATTGAATCCTGCAGGACACAAAGAAATAGTCACAGGAGTAGGAATATTATTATTTTTTTTTTTACATACGTTTATCAAGATGATGCTTGTGCAACAAAACAAAGCTTATTAGCATGAACATACCACTTCCATGTTCCTGTATACGTCATTAGTATCTTTTTCAGGACTCCAGGATAATCTAATGAATATTGTTAGAAAGACATTACGTGCAGTGAGTGGAATTATATAAAGATTTGCCATAACATTAAAGCTGTTAATATGAAAGCCACCTAGATTTTGGGTCCCCGATATGCCACCCGGGCGGCTCAAGCCCATCAGAGACTCCACAGTTCCTCTGGTGGTGTATTGTGGTGTCTGGCAACGGGACGTTAGTAGCAGATCCGGTTATGGGTTATCCGGTTGTCGGTTATGAGGTGGGCCGTCTGTGGATCAGACTTGAGCTCGATCGGATTTGGATCTGGGGAGTTTGGAGGCCAGATGGGATGTTTGCCTGCTTGTCTCAGTATGTCGTGAGCTGTGGTGCACTGGGTGTTCTGGTGTCTTTATTTTTTGTGATTGGAATAGATGGGCTTGCCTTTGGTCCCCACAGGAATGGGTAAGCCTTGGGTGGCCATGATCCTGTCACCAGTTTGTGATCAATGTTGTTCAATAACCTTGGTGGTGGTGTTAATACTGTGGCTGATCAATGTATTAACAACTCGAGAGATGTCGCTGAAGTTTGGGAACATTCCTTGTAAAGTTTAAATCCAGGTCATTTAGTTATTAAGGTTAGTTGAACAAGCATAGCCTAAAGACGTTCACACCTGGCTAGCATAACGAAACAGATAAGGTTCATAATCAAGAGTTCTCCAGCAACATTCCATTCAACTTCCATTTTGAGAATCTCTTCCCAATTTGGTGCTTAGTTTAGTTTATTACAATACATGGCCCAGCACTTATCTAAATTTGAAACTTCAAGGTCAAGTGTAGGTCACTCAATAAACTGCCCTTCACTTTTCTTAACAATGTTCTTCCAATCATGGTGTATATATTTAAAATTTCCATCATCTTTTAAATGGCTATTCCGGACATCAGAAGTCATTTCACACTGTGCTAGACTTTCTAAAAAGCACCTCGGTCCAGGTCTCATCATTTATCTCTTAATTTCAAAAAGTTACATTTCATTTCTACTTGCCGATGAAGCTCTGCGTTTTTTCTTTTCTTCTCTCTGTCTTTCTCGCTGCATCTTTACAGCTGTCCTAGATTACAGCCTCCCCTCCCCACCTCCAGACGACAAATCTGTCCTCACTGAACCTTGAAGAAAGTCCTGTGGGGACTTTCCGTAACTAGCACTCGGGTTCTTTAGCACATGGCTGCTCTGCTCTCTTTCTCGAGCTCATTAGAGAACTCAGCTCATTAAAAGCAGAGGAGTCATGATTTAAACAATGACATTTTAGACACACTGTGAAAATATTAGTATCATTTTTCGGAGCAAATATTCTCATATGACATCACTGTTAACTTTTGAGCTTCTCATAGCGTCGAGCCATTGCGAATTAGCCGAAGCGCGCAGGGTTTCGAAAGAGATCAAGCTTCATCTCAAGTCAAATTGCATGGATTTTCATCCGCCTGCCGCGCATTTATAACGAGAGGAGAGGATTTCGCAACAGTGTCCACCAATGTTTTTTAACTTGGCTCCAAATTAACATCACACCAAATGAGATAATTGAAGATGAAGGAGCGTGTTTATCAACCCGGGTCATTAGCATGGCGAGCAATTACTTGTGTCTGGTTTACAGAGGCGGCTGCGTTAATCAAATAATGAGCGAGAGCAAAGTGATTGAGAACACCTCATTAACACCTCGGCGCAAGTTCGTTTCTCATACAACTTGTCTCCTGGCTGAAAATGGATATGTGATCATGTTTATCCACATGTGATTATATGAGGAATATGTGATCAATATGTGGAAAAAAAAAAGTAAAAAATATAAACTTTGTCCTGCACATAAGAACTCATCTATAAATAGGCCATAAAAAAGATAATGAATGCTGTAAAAAAAAAAAAAAAAAAAATCACATAAAACACAAAAAGAGAATGAATAGTGCACAAATCTCACGAGAAACTGACTTAGAAAATAATAATAATAATAATAATAATAATAATAATAACAACAACAACAACAACAACAACAATAATAATAATAATAATAATAATAATAATAATAATAATAATAAACAACAACAACAACAACAACAACAATAATAATAATAATAATAATAATAATAATAATTTAAAAATTTATAAATAAATAATTCAATGGTCTGAATAAAAAAATCACATTATGTCCAAATATTATTCTTTTTGACTCAGATGAAAATTAAGAAATCGTCCAAATATCACAAAAAATAAATTAATCATTAAAAAAAAGAAAAGAAACAAATAGAAACCCTGCCGTATCCGTTGCCTGTGTGAATCATGTGATTATGCCCCATCATTATGCACAGAGACACCCCTGACTTTCAGAAAAGCCCCTCTGAAGGCTCAATGTCGCTCTTAGGCTGGATTTCCGACCCGATGGCGTGCAAATCTGGAGCCAGGTTCTTGACACGCTTGGCCTCTGATTGATCACATGGACTCGTGGCCACGCTCCTGAGTCTTGGCGTTCTCCCGTTCCGACTCCTGGCTCCTCTGTTCTGATGATGAAATGTTGTTGTGGTAATAGCTTCGTTGTCAGTTCTCCAACCCGGTGACAAATGAGCTCGGTGTGACTCTCTCCTGGCCGGGTTGGAAAATGCCGGGCTTGGAGCTTCGTCCAATTTTGCTGGGCTCTAAAAGGTGTCCTTTGTCTCCACTCCCAATATCGATTGCATTTTATTGGCAGTATCTGCTGTGCACTCGGGCGATGTGACTAAAGAATTGCAGGTGTACTACCTGTTTCTTTTTTTCCCCCTCTGGATACGGTCCAGAGCCAAGCAGTTCTTCTCAAATCGCTATTTGTTTTCTCCCTGTAGGCTTCTTATGGTTGTCATGCCGAAATGGAAAAGCTGATGGAAAATCGTACCTGGTCTCTCTCTCTCTCTCTCTCTCTTTCTCCCTCTCAGCTGATTTTGCTTCCACACTTTATTTCACATTCAACAAAAAGAATCTTAACATCGCTGTTTTTGAAGGGAAGCAATTGAGAGCGAGCCCAAATTGTATTTTTGGACATTTACACTATATATCCTTTTACGTTCTAATGTCCAGCACAAAGTCATAAAAAGGACCAAGGGCCGAGTTTCAAACAAGCGCACTCTTCTGTCCCACCAGGACATGCTTATAAATAACAATCAGGAGTCATACGGTTATGACGTTTATATACAGTACCTCCTGTATTTGTGTACCCATTTTCAGATTAGCTCGAGTGAACTCTTCTGTGCCTCATGCTAATACAGTCCCACTGGACATGTCCTTGTTTTTTTTTTTGCAGAATATTAAGCATGCCAAGGGGGAGAAAAAAGGAATTTAACCCATTTACTGTAAAAATAATACACTTTAAGCTGACTTCAATGACTTGAAAGTGGTTCACCAGTGTAGCTTTATCGGCAAGAGATCTTAGGTTCAAATCCCAACAATGCCAGAGCCATGTGTGGCCGAGAGCCAAGGAAGCAAATTAGCTATGCTCACTGGGTAGGTGGGATGGCATGTCACGTCATTTAGAGCAACATGAGCCAGGTATCCGTGGGCTCATGTGATGTGGAAGATGGCAAATAGCACTATTCCTCTGAGGAAGTGTGGTGCAGTGCCCAGTGATGCACCATGAGCAGGAGTCCAAAGGGTTTGTTTGGCTGGATTCTTGTGCGTTGGAGAAAGCAAGCTTGCACCGTGCCTTGTTGGAGTGCTGGATTATGGGTGGACATTTTGCATTCATGGCATTTGGCAGACACCTTCATCCAGAGAGACTTCATTTTACCTCACTGGCCATAACTTAGTGGTGCTGGGGTGTGAATCTGGGACCTACCTACAGTATTCCAATGGCCTAACCACTGAGAAACCTCTGCCCTTTTTGTGAGAAAATGTTGGGGGGAAAAAAAGCTTCAGTGATCTCCGGTTATCAGGATTAAGGAATTATCTATTTGTCTAATTGGGAATTTGTTAATACAGTACGCTGGTTTACTGTTAAAGTGAACAATCATGATGTAATAAGGAACAAATTTCATTCTAACACTGACTCGAATTTTACCTGAATAATAGACTAAGCTATTGTCTTTCTTTCGCCAGATCTGTAGCCAAGCCATCATTTTAGAGACAAGCTCAAACAAGTCAGCTTGTCTCCATGCTGATGAAATACACCAGGACAGCACTGACCCTTTGACATTTTGTATAGAGAGATTCATTGTG
The DNA here is from genome assembly GCA_011419295.1 of Clarias macrocephalus. Classification (NCBI taxonomy): domain Eukaryota; kingdom Metazoa; phylum Chordata; class Actinopteri; order Siluriformes; family Clariidae; genus Clarias; species Clarias macrocephalus. Next base: position 43,361 of record JAAGKR010004842.1, on the reverse strand, counting down.
TCAGGTTACATCATTTCAGATTAAATGTAAGGTTGGGTCTTTGTATCATGATGGTAGGGTAGATGGAGTAAAGTTGCTGTTTGCTTGGCTTCTTTTAAGAAATGTTTGACCCAAAGCCAACAATTTGAAACAAATTTGTCTTGTAATATTACATATTGTAAAATAACCAAAGCAGCTTTATAGAAAAAAAAAAAAGATGAAGATTGACCTCACTACTGAGTGACAAGAGTGGAGTCTACAGGAACATGGCGGTGTAGTGGTTAGCACTGTGGCCTCTCACCTCCAGGGTCGAAGGTTTGTGTTCATCCTCGGGTCTGTGTGCGTCGAGTTTGCATGTTCTCCTCACTCACAGTCCAAAGACATCCAGATTAGGCTAGCTGGTGTTCCCAGTTTATGCGTGAGTGTGTGCAGGCTTGCCACTGTAGAAAATGCAACAGGTGTGTATCACGGCTGAGCTCTCGTGAAGACTACAGGCAGGTCGGGTTAACTAACTTCTGGGTCAGGTACATTCAGGAAGATCAAACAGTGACAACTCATCGTGGTTAAGTTTCACGATAACCCTGGAACTGACCACATGCCTGGGTCAGACCCTTCTGATGTTGCTGATGTCTTTCAGGAACCTGGATTTCCATGTAAAGTTCAGTTCTAGCTTTGAGAACTTTTGGTATGGATCTTGAACAGATTTTGGGGGTAAGAGTTTGGCTTACTCGTGCATGTCTGGGTGACTTGGATTGTCGACAGCCTTTTATGACCCATAGGTCTGTTGTAGGATCATCGTAGGTTTCTGTAACTCTATCCTTGCTATTTCGTACTCAAATCAGCATCATAGCAGCACCCGTGGAACTTCCTTGCTAATCTCAGGTCTCTATTTAGGCATCTGTAGACCACCCTTGCAGCTATTTGTACACAATTGCAGATATCTGTGGCCTGACTATACCAAATTAGTGATTTTTTTTATGCCTTCACGTAACATCGGTGTGTTCCACCTTAGCCTTGTCCTTAGCATTTGTTGCTATGCCATGGAAAATGATGTCAGATAAATATGGCAAGCGGTGCTTTTGAGTCTGTTGCAAAAAATCATAAAAGTGTCATATTTTCCAGATATAAATGTAACCTTCTCCATCTGTGAAGTTCTTTTAGAGAAACCTGGTTTTGTTCTTATTATTTTTAGCACGTTAAATTTCACTCGGAGACTTGTGTACGCATGCCTTTGCTGAATAAGCAACCGTGCGCCCCAAATCCTTCCCATGCCAAAGTTGCTTTTGTCTGTGGAGATTTCCTGTGTGGTTTAGGGTTCAACATAACCGCCCCTCGTTCTGTGCCCCATTTGTATTCACCTGCGGAGTTTCGGAAAGCTTGAGATTGTATATTTCTGAAATTGATGACTCATGTGCAATGGTGCTTCTGGGATTACTGCATCAAGCGAGCCAGCCAGAGAAAAGCTTACAGACTGTTTGAAGCGCTGACAGAATGGCTCAGTAGGAGATCTGTGATAGTTTTGTTTCAGTATTGTTCATGGAGAAATGGCTCATTACCATTTTAACCCTTTATCTGCTAGTCCTAACTCTAGCGTTTCCTGACAGGGTTATAATTTCAGTGTATCCTTCAGTATATATTCACGAGAATAGAGAAAAAAACAAAACAAAAGCCTGCACATTTGGTTTGAGAGCTTCAATGTTCTCTGACTACTGGCTGCAGTTTATTTTTAGATCTCGGGACGTTCTTTTCCTCCAGCCATCTTCTTGCATTTCAAGCCGAACCCTCAGGAGAGATCTGGGTCATACCTGGGGTGTGCTCAGCTGTGTGTTCTTATTATATCTTGGCTCGCATCACACACATGTACACATGATGCGCTTGTTAGATTGAATGGTGCTTGTCCTCACGCATGAGTTTTTCTTCAAGGTCACACGCTTGCTCCTAGGTGCTGCTCTTGGATAATGGTGTTCAGCTCGAGTTCACCCCAGTGCCTGGATTGCTGAGGTCTCAGGAGCTCAAGGGTGTGAGAGCACAAAAAATGACATCCCAGTGTCTGTTTGTGCCACTGGAGAGTGACAGTAGGTCCCTCACTCGTAGACCTGAACGCATCCAGTGTAACATTTGGCTAATGGATGAGAAACATAAGTACTCTGGAATCAAAGCTATATAAACTAAAAGTTGTATTACTCTCATATCATTTGATGGTGGCCTTATGAGACGTCCTAAAACGAGACACTGATATTAAAGGTATACTGTTGCAATACATACCAAACTTCTGCAAACACAACTGTTTGAGATGACATAAAGCTTTGTCATACGTTGCATGTATGTTTTTTCCTCCTGCCTTTTTCTCATTCTCTTATTTCTGTTTCTAAGGTGGTTTATAAAAACAATGATGTTCGGCTGGAGCTCTCCAAGCTGGCGTTGCAGGGTGACCACAAGATGAAGATTCATGGTGTGGTGGCCTTCAAATGTGAAAATGTAGCCACTCTAGATCCAATCACCTTCGAAACACCAGAATCCTTCATCACATTACATAAGTGGAATGCAAAGAAGACTGGCTCTATATCCTTTGACTTCCGCACTAGTGAACCCAACGGGCTTCTCCTGTTCAGCCACGGCAGGCCGAAACAGCAGACCAAGGAGGCAAAAGGCCCCATCACTCTTAAGGTGGACTTCTTCGCTATCGAGATGCTGGATGGTCATTTGTACCTGCTATTGGACATGGGCTCAGGCACCACCAAAACACGAGCAGTTAACAAGAAGGTGAACGATGGCGAGTGGTACCATGTCGACTTCCAGAGGGATGGAAGATCAGGTAAGAATACTTCCTTGTTTTTCAAAGAACCACTTCATCACAAAATCACATTGTTGATTATTTTCCGATAGCAATGCGACAGGAAGTCTTTTTCCCCGCTTTCCTGAACATTGCAACAAAAAATGGACCTTATCTTCTTTCAATTCTCATCATTTTCTCCTTTCCTTTTCCCTCCCTAAGATGTTTTTTGAAACATGATGAAACACACATCCAAGTAGCAGCCTTTATTATTCATCCTTTCTTTTCCGTTTTTTTCTTTCTTTTTTTTTTTTTTGAAGCGATTATCCTTTTATCTTCGTAGATGACAAAGTGCCACAGAGATTTAAGTAAACTGTTGATAATCCGAGATGATTTGAGTAATTTTCGTGTTATCTTTTTATGCTCCTGGGGAAAATATCTAGCATCTGTATAATGTGAAGCACAAGAGAGCTGCCGCTGCTTTCAGCCATCAGCCTAACCATCCGCGTCTCGGGCAGGTTTTCGTGGAACTCGTTTCAGACTCAGAGGTTTTACGTTCATTTGTCCCTCTGCACCTTTTCATCTTTAATGACCCTAAGCAGGTCCCTTGCATCTGACTTTATCTCTGTGGTTTAAAGACTTCCTCGTTTTTTCGAGTTTCCTGATGGCCACGTTAGGGATCATCAGTCCCAAAGCGTGTCTAGAGCACAGGCGGATCAGCTCCTCTCCCCCACCGCGCGTCCTCCATGCCCTGCTTCTCTGGCACCGAGCTCCGTGTTGATTTGCTTATCTAAGCAACAATTTGTTAGCATGTGCTCATGGCCATGGCCTCGCAATGTCACACTGCAAATTAGATTCACCCTCACCAACCGGCTTCTGTTTCCCACTCCATCTCGAGAGCGGGAAATCACATTAGCCGTTTCATTACCCCTATAGCCACATGCAGAGTGAGGACCCGAGTGTCGGCAAAACCGCCGCCACGCTTGTAAAAATTCCAGCCTTTTTTACTTGTCTTTGAGTGTTGAAGTGGTTTTAAGGCTAACGGGTCCGAGGTCTGGGTTTGTAAGAGGTGAACGAGGACAGAGTTAATGACAAGCTTAATGGCTGCTTTTGCCCAGATAAGCTTGATATCCTTCATAATGGAGCAGAAACGCGAGACGAACAATTTGGCTGAATTTCGTGGCTCATTTCCTGACTATTGTATACATTTTCTTTTTTTTTTTTTCCCTTTTTGGTTAGGATCACTTTATAGAGAATGAATTCTTAAAACTCCTGTTTGGCCATGTGCATGTTTTTAAAGATACTATTGTCAAGGACAATTGTGTAAAAATCCTAATTCCCTTAGTATTTAACAAAACTGTTGACTATGTAATAATTTATGCATCACATTCACCAAGTTGGACAGAAACAAATTTATGCATCAATTATTCACTTGACTTGGTAAGCAAAAAATGTTTGTCCTCGCTTTTGCATTTATAGGTAAGAAGACACACTAATGTGAACCCCAATTTGTTAGCTTTAAATCATATAATTGACAGTAAGTGTAGATAAATGACACAGTCAAGTCACCAACTAATTTAATGAATGAAAAGTAAATAAATGAAGCCAAATGACTCTCACCTTTCAGTTAGGAGAAAAACATAATGGTAAAGAAACAATGGCAGGTGTGTGTTTGTCTTAGTACCATTTGTCGATAATTGGTGTTTACCAGCCTGGTAAACACCAATTAGCTGCAAATTATAATATATAAATAGAGTATATTTAAAAAGAGTATTTTTGAGTATTTTTACTGTGAGTATTTTATCGTTCTTATTTATTCTGTATATACTGTATGAGCAAGAACAAACATTTACAGCTGCATTCTGGAATTTCTGGTCTGATCATGAACATGACCGTCATAGCAAATGTTCTATTGCAAAATGATACAAAAGCAAGAATTTAGAGCATTTAAATTTATTTAGTTTTTTTGAAAAATAAAAGCAATCTTTTAATAATAGTAAGTAATTAAGTAAAAATTGATTTTTAATTAAAAATTAAAAACAATCAGGAGACCTACAGTTCTTAAACAGGAAACAGGATGCGTTACTGGATGTAGTTCCTGACTGTGAGGAACATTTCCAGCATCAATACAAAGATATCTTTTGCTACCACTTAATCAGGCCTTTTAAGTTAAGTTCAGCCTTTATTCATCGTATATATATATATATATATATATACTGTACTGTGAAATTCTTTATTATTCACATATAGTCCCAGCTTTATCTAAATTTTTCTGTTAGCAGGCTGGTGTCAGAGCGCAGGTAAGGTCAGCCATTATATGGGGCCCCTGGAGCAGACAGGGTTGAGGGCCTCGCTTAAGGGCCCGACAGTGGCAACCTGGTGGACTCTCAGTATCAGTAACTCAGAGCTTTAACATGCTGAGCCACCACCGCCTCATTTATAAATCAGCAGCACTGATAATGTTACAGCACAACATAATGACTTGATAGTTAATCAGTGAAAGTTGACACAAACTCCTTTGCCAGGCATCTTAATGTGAGTTTTGGGTTTTAATTGTGTTACACACAGTCTGTCCTCGAATCACAGTAGAGTTAAATGAAACATTTCAATGAAACATTATCCTTCTCCAAACACTTACAGTAAGAGAATCTGAGTTGTCTCTCTCACTCTCTCTCTAATAAAACCATCTCTGACGTTCTCCAAGCCAGAGTATCTGATCAATCTACGTCCAAGCCCTCGAGAACCAACAATTCCATCGCAAGCGCATCCTGAAGCATGAGCATGTCCTCTCGTACCCAACCCTGAATCCCCCTAAAGCTTGGCGATTCTATTGCACATTAAGCTTAAATAAATTCAGTTTCAGTGGCCGTGCGAATATCACACGATTAAAGGCGAGCGCCGTGCATTCTGACCGACATCGCTGATCCTCTCACACGCCAAAATCTATTTTGTACCACCTCCTCGTTTTACCAATCCCCCTATCTCGTTCCACATCTCGTCCATTTTGTCCGACTTCTCTCCCTCCGCCCTCCCTCGCTCTCTTTCCTCGTCCTCTCTCTTTCTCTCCTTCTCTTCCTGCCTCGCGTTGCTATGGAAACGAGAACCGATTTCCTCGGAGGACCGAGCCTGTTACCGTGCCGACTGAGATGCAGGATAATGCAATCGACAGTTTTTTTTTTTTTTCTTCTTCTTCTTCTTCTTTTTTTTCCCTCCCGCCTCAAATCTGTGACCCGGGTGTACGCTTCGCCCACGCTGGAACTCGCCGGCTCGGTAGACACCCGATGGGATACAGCCAGATCACAGAACGCTCGACAAACATCCCGAGTCATCAGCGCCAGTATTGAAACAATTCAATAAGCAGCCCAGGCATCGGAGACGCACCCAGTTTTATAGCTCCCACCCTTTATAACGCAGCGACGCTCCCGACAGCATGAACTCACACACAACACAGGCGATTTGTCATGTTCATCCCTGGTTGTTCCTCTGAATGTTATGAATAGTTCCATTTATCATGCTTTATCAAATCGGAGACGGAGAGAGCGGTTGGGAAGAACACCATCTGCATAATTTACTCGTTATTGTCCCAAAGGAAGGGAAACATAGAAACGTGTCAGGTCGAAAGGTGTGTACGCAGCGTGTATAGACTCTAAAGGAGATTTTTATAAATAGTTTTTATCCCTATAATACGATTTCTTGTTCCTACAATATACAGTATGACGACATACTGGATACCATTTGAGGCTAATATTAAATATATAAATAGAGTATTTTTATTGTCAGTTAAATTTTTAAGTGTCTCTTCCTTTGCAGAAATTTTACATTATGCCAGTATAAAAGAAAAAAACTTGGATATGAGTAACTTTCCAAAAGCCACACAATATTTGCACAACTTTTGTCAGATTGAGTCAAACCCAGCTTCTTATCTTTCAATTTATTTTTTTATTTTTAATAAATCCCCCGTATTGTATGACCGGCCTTGGCGTCTCAGAGGTGGCCACCAATTGGACTGACTTTAGCACATTGTCTTTGGCTTCGCTCTACTTCCGTGTGTGTTGATATTACCCATGTCTCAGCTTGTTGTGTGGGAACCTTTCACTGTTTGCTCTGGGATCCTTCTCTTTTGATTAATAATGCATCAGATAAAAGTAACATTTAAACCAGCCGTCCCAGGGGCGTGGGAGTCTCCGAGTGTGTGTTGCGTTGGGTTTCTCATCTCCCTGTCACATGGCTTAAGAATCCCCTCGGTGTAGCTGCAGAGCAAAGGCTGGTGAGAGACTTAAAGACATAAAAGGCAAAGGAGGTGTGGAAACCCAAGGGGCGATCAAGTCAAACCGGGACTCTATATGTGATGAAATTTCTGGTGAATGAAGGGGTAAATGCGAGTTGCATTTACAGCAAACTTCAAGCACAGTACGATGACGAGACTCGCAGAATGGTGCGAACGCTTTAAAGAAGGCCAGACGTCTCTGAATAACAGAGGTGGCTCAGAGCCCACTGCAGTCATTTCCGTGAACATTCAGCGAGTGGAACGCCTGATCCTTGAAAATCGATGGATAACTCATCACCAACCTGCCGAAGAGACGCATCCGTCTGTGTGTACTGGACATTCACCAAAACCACTTGCACATTACCGGAGCACTGCTGGGAATTATTGCCACGTTGTACAAGTCCTGACCTCACTCCAAGCCATTTCCACATTTTTAGCCCATTTTAGGAGTTCCTGGGAGGCCGGCATGATCAGACAGGCAGTCTGAGAAAATGTTCTACCTCGATGGTACAAGCTCTAGTGAAACACTGGGATAAGTGCATTAGTGTAGCAGGAGATTATATAGAGACATTTTTGTTATTCTGCACAATGAAAAAATACCTGTTTGACTTGAACACCGCAGGTGATTTACCAAACTATCACTGCTGCTGTTGCTCTTTCTACAATCACTACCACTACTTCTACAACCAACACTACTACTATTAATAAAAATACTTTTACTTCCATAATAACCTCTAGTATTAGTACTGTTACTACAGTGTTGCTACAGCTACTAATGCTACTAATGCTAATGCTACTAGCACTACTACAATGACTACTACTACTACCCCTACTACTACTATGCCTATAATCTTTACAACATTTAACTACTACTAATAGTGTTATTAATGCTACTGCTAATGATACTACCAATACTAATACTACTACTATTACTACCATTACTAGTACTGCTGTACTACAGTTGTTATATTCATATTACTAGTACAACTACTACTACTAACACTGCTATTACTATGACTACAATACTAATAATAATACTATACTACTAATACTTGTACTACAAAAAATTACGTGTACTACAAAAAATTACTCGTACTACAAAACGTACTACAACGGCTATGATTACTATGATTAATACTATAACCTTTACTATTAACAGAGCTATTGGTACTTGCGCTACTACTAGTCTTTAAAAATATGTGTGCAAAAAGACTTCCACCTTCTTTCTTTATTTCTTTTTTACTTTTCTTTCTTTCTTTCTTTCTTTCTTTCTTTCTTTCTTTCTTTCTTTCTTTCAGTTACTGTAAAAACCTTGCATTACACGTGTGTTCAGTCTCTGAAGAACAGCTTTTTTACTTAAACTGCTCTGCATGTTTTTGCAACCAAAACACCATTCCTTAGATTTTTTCTCTCAGTTGAAGTGGAGTAATGTTTTGCTTTTGGCTTTGAAACCCAAAACCGGTCTCCCGGGAGAGTTGAACGATGTGCCTTTAGAGGTGATGTGAAGAGCCGAACAGTTGATTCACCCTCGGCTTCGGGGAGTTGTTCATACTGTAGATGGCAGGCGATTTTAGTCAATATCCGTTCAGGACAAAAAAACAAAAAAAAAGAAAAAAAAAAGAATGACATTAAAACAAATGCAGGTAAGAAAGATGTAAAAGAAAAACAGAAAAGAGCGTCGACACAAATGGAAGAATGCAGAAACAAAGACGCCAACTAAGCTGATATAAAACAAAACAAATTCTGGAGATAAAAGTAGCGCTACAGGCATGAGCTTCACTTCTTGCCCATAAACCACCCGCTTTCATCTCCCTCCCTCTCTACTTAGCATCCAGGCTAGCCGAACCCGCCGTTTCGACACAGGTGGTATTAGTGAAATCCAGTTATGTCAAGCCTGGCATGCGTGTGTGGTTTGGTTACGGGCGAGGAGAAGACTCTGTGCTAGGCACTGGCGGCTCGCCACTCTCGCTTAGCAAGAGACTGCGGGATGGCCTCTGATTCACACATCTATTCGAGCGTAGCTGAAATGCACCAAATGATGCCACTAACCTCATTTATCTCTCATATATATATTTGAAATGTTAATCAAAGTGCAGGAAAACTTTCAGATTTCACTTACAACATCAGAACATATTTCTTACAGCTAATGGAGGATGTTTGTACAAAACGGTGTTTTACTGCAGATCACACGTTAAATTAACAATACAACCTGATTTCCTAATGGAAATACGTTGAACATTTTCTTTTGATGAATTAATAAAAGTAATGCGGTTATAGTTCAAGTTAATTGCTGGATGGCACCACCAGTTGATTTGTTTACTTTTTGCTTTTGTTAATAAGGAATTGTCGAAATTACAGGTGAAACCGTGCTGTTGTGCAGCTATATCGGTCAACGTGGCTTTGGAAATGCGAATGGCATCTTGCCCAAGGTACTGGGGGTAAGATGCCATGATAATTTTTGGGGCTTAACTTCACCCAAACCCTACAAAATAACCCTTAAATTTGGCTGCAGCATGCTGCGATTAAACATTCTACACTTTCTCACATTTCTCACTCAATTGATATATCTCCTCTCCGTCTGTAAGAGTATTCTGCATATGCTCATCTGCGTCTTGCGTTTTCTGCTTTTACATTTCAGCCGATAATTTCAGTAAATTATTCTGTCCTGTTTCACTGCCTATCCGCTATCTATTGGTTTTCAGAAACAAGCTGGAACTGCAAATTGTTTCTAGTGGCAGAGATGAATAGTCTCTCCTCGTGGCCGTGTTTGAGAATGAGGGATCTTAAATGTGCACCCTCTGCATTGTGCAAGTCCTTAGAGCCCGAGCCAGAGTGTGAGAACATTCCTCAGTAATGAGGTTGATAGAGTGAGCTCGTTAGCTGCTGCCTGGGGAGGACGTGACTGGTTACGGACAACGGAGCTCCTGCCAAGAGCTGGACACTGTCAAATACCTCCAGCTGTGCGCACTCTGGCCAGGTTCAACGGCAGGCTAAAGAGGGTGATGACATCCAGATGTTTACATGTGGTGAAAACTATATATAGTTCACTTCAACACTGAACAGCTCTATAACTACACTTCTACACCACACGGCTCTATAACTACACTTCTACACCACACATCTCTATAACTACACTTCTACACCACACATCTCTATAACTACACGTCTACATCACACATCTCTATAACTACACTTCTACACCACACATCTCTATAACTACACTTCTACACCACACATCTCTATAACTACACTTCTACACCACACATCTCTATAACTACACTTCTACACCACACATCTCTATAACTACACTTCTACACCACACGGCTCTATAACTACACTTCTACACCACACATCTCTATAACTACACTTCTACACCACACGGCTCTATAACTACACTTCTACACCACACGGCTCTATAACTACACTTCTACACCACACGGCTCTATAACTACACTTCTACCAAAATTTTCCTTTCTTAATAAATATTAGCATTAGTTAAGCTATGTTAATCTGTGTGGAAATCAATTATAGTTCAAGACTGACAGATTTCATGTGCAGTGAAGATATATCCAGTCATTGATCAAAATAAATTCAGTCAACCAATCACAGTACAATAAAGAAGCCCAGATTTGTCATAAAATTATGAAAGGTCAACAAACCTGCACAACTACAACACAAACACTTTTGACAACATGTTGACAATTATTATTTAAAAAAACTTGTAAAAGGAGCAGTTAATAGATGTGATTTAAGAAATTGTCCAGCTGTTGTCTAGCTCTTTTTATAATGACAGATTTTTTTCCTCCCCATATTTAGAGATTCTTCTTGTTGTTCTGCCTTTTTGCACTTTTTATACTAATACGTTGTATTATTTTAATGATACTGTGTAATAATTTACTTACTTACTTACTTACTTACTTAATTTAATAAAATTTCCCTTTTATTATTTATATCTCAAAATACATCATAAAAATACTGGGACAATAAAATTTACAAATTGAAACCTGTCTAGCAAAATGTATGAAGTGGTGTGTGTGTGTGTGTGTGTGTGTGTGTGTGTGTGTGTGTGTGTGTGTGTGTGTGTGTGTGTGTGTGTGTGTGTGTGTGTGTGTGTAAAACTGCCAGTCCTTGGAGACGATTTATTCTACTTCAAAGCCACTTGAATATAAGTGCACCTCGACACATCGCTATGACAATAGGATGCCTTACAGCCCACGTGCAAGTGCCTGTGATTTTCCCCTCTTCACCCGTCCTCTCTCTCTCTCTCTCTCTCTCTCTCTCTCTCATCGTCCCTGTGAAGACAGCCCAGTGTCTCACTGTCTCAGTGTCTCAGTGTATCTGCGCAATAGATCACCAGCTGCGGTTGCAACATTACTGCAGGCTATTAACTAAAGATCCACAGCAGCTAGAGAGTCGAGCTAAACGATCCGTCATACCCGAGTGAACCTCGAGGTGAGATCCTGACCCTGAGCTTCCCCTCTGCTTCACTTTACAGTCCTGTCATGTCCCTGAGTGTTTACTGCGACCAGAAAATTTGTGAAAGAACAGGACGTGTACAAATATACACAGCTGAGCAAATGGATAGAAACAAAAGAGATGGCTTTCCAGCGCAACTTTAACATAGGACAAAATATGCTGTGAAAACAAGTGTGAATGTAAATCTGAACATTTTTCATATAGCATGACTTGCATAATCAATCAATAGGAGTCCTAATGAATCGAATCATGTAACACAGACATCGTCATCAGGTGACCTATAAGAGACAAAATCCGGCAAAAAAGAAACTGGACATTTCATGCAAAAGCCACAGGATGTCCAGTGAGTGATGTACAAAAGAGAGAGAGAAAAATACACTTCCTGCTTTTTTTTTTCCTTTTTCCATCTTTGTATTGGTCTTGGTTTAAACAAGCCAATTAGATTTCTTTCATAATGTGACTTTGCATAAAGGAAACCCTGCTCTGGTTGTAGCTGGAGTATTACCGCATACACCTTGGAAGAGCTCTAAGACGTTTTGGCGAAATGGTAAAAAACAGGACCTTTAAAGTACAGCTTTGTGAAAAAATATTCGCCTCGTTCTTCTTATTTTGTTGTTATTGTTGTTGCATATTTGTCACACTTAAATGATTCCGTTTACCAAATATATTTGGTAAAATATACAAAAATTTACATTGTTACAAATTAAAAAATTTGTTCAGACGCTGTCTGAACCTACCTGACCCAATGTGAAAAAAGTATTTGATTAAATCATGAACAAACTCTGATTAACCAGAATTAATAGAGAATATATTTGTGTAATATATATTAAAAATAATAATGATCTGGATAATTTAAGTGTGACAAATTTGCCAAAAAATAATAATAATAATAATAAATAATAAATAATTCAGTTGGGGACAAATACTTTTTTTTGTTGCAAAAATCACATGAACATGACTGAATCAGATGTGAAATGTACAAGACTTAGTATTATACAATTATGTAGAATTATACAAATTATGTTCAAAAATCACATCTGGAAAACAAAAACGAAACGCATTATGTGTAAAATTCCACATGTGAAATTTAGGTTGTCAGTAAGGAATGCTTCTAAAAGAACAACGAGTCAAGTTCTGGTGAAATAATGGATTCTCGACAGCATTCTGGGCTTTTTATTGCACCAGCCGTGGAAATAAAGAACGATTCAGAGCATGTCGGCGGAAGACAGCAAATTACTCCCACTTCACGCCACTGCAGTTCAATACAAAATGCTCATTTATAATTAAGAAAAACATGCCACAATGTTTAGTCAATACAACCGAGTGACTCTGCATCGACTCAAAACACTAATTAAATATATTTTTGTCTGTATTGACTTCCCTATTAAGTTCACCGATATTTTCAAACTTGCTTGTGCTTCACGAAAAAATGTCCTTCACCCCTTCTGTTTTTTATTGTATTTTATTTGTCATGAATTGACTTTGACTTCCACTCATTTGCATTTCCCAGGTACGATCTCGGTAAACACGATCCGCACGCCCTACCAGGCCCCGGGTGAGAGCGAGATCCTCGACCTGGATGATCACTTGTACCTCGGCGGGCTCCCTGAGAACCGAGCAGGTCTGGTGTTTCCCACCGAGGTGTGGACGGCGCTGCTGAATTACGGCTTTGTGGGCTGCGTACGCGACCTGTTCGTCGACGGCCAGAGCAAAGATGTCCGGCGCATGGCCGAGGTTCAGAAGGCAGTCGGGGTGAAGCCGTCCTGCTCCAAGGAAGCGCCCAAGCAGTGCCTGAGCAACCCCTGTCAGAACACCGGCATCTGCAGAGAGGGATGGAATCGATACGTATGCGACTGCGCTGCTACCGGGTTCCTGGGACGTTCCTGTGAGCGAGGTGGGTGTTTCATTCATTTATTTAAATACTCTATATATACTCTTTATTTAGCACTTGTATCCTGTTTCTTGTGGGCGTGTAGGGACCACTATCCCTGCCGCTTATAGGCGTGGCCTGTCATTAGTAGCCTGCAATGTGATTTATTTTTAAACACTGCTTTATATTTTTAATTTCATAGAGGATTTGCTGTGGATAAAGATAAAGAAACTTTTTTTTCTTGTTTTTTTGCATTGGTGGGTGAATGGGAACTAATTACAGGTACAAACTAAGTTAGAAGAGAGTGCAGACCTAAAGAAGCTTAAGACCAAGTGCACTTTAGGATTTATCTGAGGACCCAGCTAAGCCAGTGGTTTGGATTTGTCACTTTACTGAGTTGTACTGTATTTGCACAGCATTAAAAAATATCCTTACATGTCAGTACAAATACATGTCGTTATTTGTACCGTGGCTCTGTGACATGCACAGTGTGTTCACATTTAAGGTTTCATCACCAGAACCATGCAAATGTAAAATGCCATTCTTGGAACGCTATAGTGAAAGCTTTTAGACTTTTAGACTTTACCAGGATGTTTTAAAAAAAAAGGCTTCTGGCTACAAAATGCAAATAAGTTTCCTGAAATTGATGAATCTCAGTGAATTGCAAGCAACTTAATGAAGGGCGTAGGTCACTCGAGTGCTTTTATAGATCAGTGAGGAGTTTTGTACTGAAATTAGTCTCTCTAGCTTTTTTTCTGAAGTTGAACTGCTTTGAAAAGAAAACAAAAAAGATTAGATGTTGAATTACAAATATGTTAGGGTACCATATAATTTATAAATGAGGTTACATCCTGTATTCATTTCACAAAGTGTCTGGAAACCTATTATGCAAAATCTCTTCCAAAATTCTTTGAAGGGGCGTAGCTCAGGAGTAGCTCATTTACATGGACACTGAAACAACCTGTTGGGAGAAGGAGTGAAACAGATGGAGTTTAAGGTGTAACAAGTGCCACAAATTATCTGAGAGGTATTTGAAGGATTATTTGGGGGAGCTTTGAAGCCTGTGTTAACTTATTAAAGAAATGGTCAAATACAGGACCTTTTATGAACATCTTCGAGAGGGAGTTAACATAGTATGTAGTGCTACACGTGTTTTGGGACAGGTAAGGCCATGCATATGAACTGTTTTAGTTCTGATGCTTATTCATAGTGGTGCACATTCATAACTTTATCCAGATCAGCTAAGACTCATAGGATAATTCTAATTAAATGTAACAAATAAAAGGGGGTTCAGGGGCAATATTAGAATGAATGCATGCAATGAGGCAGGGTTAGATGTGCTCTTGAGTGAGATATTTGTCAGCACAATTGTCAGGGTTGTCACTAGGGAGGTAGATCCAGTAGCAGAGTGAGACAGAGAATAATCCAGAAAGGACACTTACAGCCAGCAGAGGGAGTCTCGGTTTGAGAGATCCAGGAAGTGCTGTTGTAGGGAGGCTGCACACAACTCCACATTAGTGAGATCAATGATTCGAGTACACACAATCCAATCTCATAATCAAAAGCGGAAGCCGAGTTCAAACCAGTAGATCCATTTATGAGTGCAAATCCAGAAACAGTGTCAGACGCAAGCGAAGTTCATAGTCGGTAATCCGATAGCATTAAATCCAGAAGCAGACAGTCTCGTGGTCAAAACGTGAGCGAGGTTCAAAAGCCGGTAAGCCAAATAGAGTGCAAGATCCGTAACATGAATACAAAGACAAAAATGATAATCCAGACGGGGTCGTAACCGATAACCTTGGCAAAACAAAAGCAATAATAAAGGCATAAAGGGCACAATAATCTGGCAATAAGTGGCTGAACTGCAGTGCCTTAAATACGCATGGCTGATTAATCCAAAGCGGCAGCAGATGAGCTCGAGCCATGACTGAGGCAGCAAAAAACAAGAGGCGGTACGGAGCTGGAATGGGAGCTCCTTACTCTGCTTGCGGAGGGGCTTATGTTGTGGGCGAGATTTGGCCTGTCGTGACAGTACCCTCCCCCCTACAAACGCCACTGGGCTTTCTAGAAGGGGCCTCCGGGTTGAGCCTATGGAACTCTCTAATCAGGGACTTGGCAAGAATAAACCAACTTCTTTCTTCAGGTCCATACCCTTCCCAGTCCACTAGGTATTATATTCCGCGTCCACGGCAGTGGGATCTGAGGAGCCTACAGACCGTGAATGCTTCACCCCCCTCGATGAGACGGGGGGGGGGTGGAGTTGACAAGGTGAAGGGGACAATGGGCAGGAGACCAGTCGTCGGATCAGAGACACATGTTAGGTGGGGTTTATATGGCGCATGGAGAAGGGTCCAATATACCTGGGAGACAATTTCCTTAACATAGTCCTTAGTGGTACTTCGCGTATGGACAACATTACTCTTTGACCTACGCGGTATCTGGGAGCTGCTGAGCGGTGGCGGTTGGCCTTGTGTCGGAATATATTTACCGAGCGCAGCAGTTGAGAGCGGGCCTGTTGCCAAGTCCTCTTGCAGCGACGGACAAAAGCTTGGGCCAATGGTACCGCAACTTCCTTCTCTTGAGAAGGCAACAGAGGCGGTTGATAGCCCAGACTGCATTGGAAGGGAAACATTCCAGTGGAAGATGTGGGGAGTGAGTTGTGGGCATATTCTATCCCTGGGAGAAATTTATTCCATGAGGCTGCATCCCATAAAGCCATACACCTTAGAGACTTCTCTAGTTCCTGGTTGATCCGTTCCGTCTGTCCATTGCTCTGGGCGTGGAAGCCAGAAGACAGGCTGGGTGTGGCACCAATGAGCCAAAAGAAGGCCTTCCAGAATTGTGCCAAAAATTGTGGGCTCCTTTCTGAGACAATATCCGATGGGAGACCATGGAGCTGGAAAACATGAGACACCAGAGTTCAGCTGTTTCTTTAGCAGAAGGAAGTTTGGAGAGTGGGATGAAGTGAGCAACCTTAGAGAATCGGTCTACCACTGTCATAATGCAAGCGTTGTTGTCTGAGGGTGGTAATCCCGTGACAAAATCAAGAGAGATATGCGACCATGCACAATAAGGGATAGGGAGCAGTCCTAGAAGGCCCTCTGGGGGGGGCTGTTCATGGCCTTATTCCTAGAACAAGTATCGCATAAGGATTTGAAACCCTTAATACTCTCCTTAGTGGTTGGCAAGAAACGTTGCTCAATGAGAGAAAGAGTGGACTATGCCCGGGTGGCATGCCAATTTGGAGCTGTGGGCCCAGACTAATAAAGCAAAACAGAGAGGTCTTGGGATGAAGATTCGGTTGGGGTGAACGTTACTTTAACCTGGCTCACGTAGCCAGAGCTACGTGAGCCAGAACAAAGCGCACGTAGCACCCGGTTTTCTATGTCTAGATGAGTATCAGCCACTAGACAATGTGGGGGAAGGATGGTTTCTTGAGGGGGGAATCCACAGGGGGGAGAATTGTAGAGAAAGGGTGTTCGGCTTGGTGTTCTTACAACCCGGATGGTAGGACAATGTCAAGTTAAACCAGGAAAAGAACAAGGATGAGAGTTAAGTTGCTTGGCTGACCTTAAATACTCCAAGTTTCTATGGTCTGTCCAGACCAAGAATGAATGTTCTGCACCCTCCAGCCAGTGTCTCCATTCCTCAAGCACAAGCTTGACGGCCAACAGCCCATGGTCTCCAATCCCTTAATTGCGTTCAGATGGAGAAAGTCGTCAAGAGAGAAAGGAAGTTTGGGGTGGAGTTTATTATTCTTGGAGGACCTTTGGGAATGAATGGCTCCAACACCTGTTTCTGATGCGTCCACTTCTACTGGAGCTTCTACTTCTACTTCAAACTGGAGGGACAGGTCAGGGAAGGTGAGGATAGGGGAAGAGGTGAAAAAACTTTTGAGTTCCTTTAAATCCTTGTCCGCCAGTCAATACCATTGAAACTGCAATTTTGTTGATGTGAGAGTGGTGAGAGGTGCTGCAACAGAGCTATAGTTCCTAATGTAATATCTGTAAAAGTTGGTGAAACCCAAAAAATTGATGATGCCTTGATGATGATACCAGCCAATCTGTGACTGCCTTTACTTTAGCTGGGTCCATCTGAATACCCAATGGTGATATGACAAACCCAAGAAAGCAAGTGGAGTCGCGATGGAATTCGCATTTCTCAGCCTTGACGTAGAGTTTGTTCTCCATGAGCCTTTGTAAAACCTGATGGACATGGGACTGGTGTTCCTTCAGAGTGCGGGAGGAAATCAAAATGTCACCGAGGTAGACAAATGCAAAAACATTTTGAGGAATGTTTTGAGCCTGAAGGGTACCACGAGGTATTCATAGTGGCCCATAAATGTATCTTCTTCTCCACAAAAAAGAAACCTGCGCCCGCTGAAGAGCAGCCCCAATTAGCCAACACCAATTAGCTTACTCTGCATGTTTTTGTATTGTGAGAGGAAACCAGAGTACCCAGAGGAAACCCACCAAGCCCCCCATGGGGAAACTCCATGCACATACAGTAGTCACTGAGGAGGGAATAAAACCCAGACCCTGGAGGTTCCAATATTCATTTTGTTGTAATGGGTGACCACCAATATATCATTCGATGCTCATTTGTCCAGTTTATATTCCGCATTAACATCAGATGTTACTGATCTGAAAATAGAGCCCAGGAGTTTAAAACACATTGTCGTGAGGGACAAGGCTTTCAAGGAAACAAACATGAGCACGGCTGTGTATGGCTTTCTGACAGGAACCTTCTGTTCCGGGTGCGGAGGTGGGACGTGCCGTTTTTCCTGTGATGGAAATTTAATCGCTACGCTGAAATTCACTGGAAGTGACATTTAAAACGAAAAAAATAATAAATAAATTGTGCTTTATGATATGGATGGGAACATTCCTGGTTCTGCTTGGCTGGCAGCTCTGCCTTAATTTCTTATCGATATATCTATGTACACCGGTTAAACTTTTAATCACAGCTCTAAATCTGTCCAATCTAAATCAATGTCAGTGTGTAACCATGGCATCGATAATACATCGAGATATTAATCTAGATCTATGTTTACGCTTCTTAGACCTCGTATTAAATAGATGCGATTTGTTCATGATTAAACATGAGTTCTGATTAAACGTTAAAAGACAGGTCATATTCGTTTTTACACATTATATAAACGCTTCTGAAGCACCTCATCATTTACAAAATGATGCTTGTGCGTCCTATATATCGAGAAACGCAGAAGACAACGTGAGGACACCGTATGTGTGTTTATGTGAAGTGTATTGTGACTGCCTGAAATGAAGTGTGTACAGCGTCTCATTAAGCTTTATAACAGCTGGTTTGTTAGTGAGCGATTTTTTATTTTTTTTTAGGCACCAATTTTTAAATGTGTATAAAAATAAAATAAAAAAGACAATTGTGACCTGCTAACCCTGCTGTCATGGTGCTGCTCATATGTGTGGAAAAATGTGGAGCTAATTGGGAGTTTTTTTCAAGTGTCTTCTGTGTTATGTGTGTGTGTTGTCCCTGGGAGTGTAATTAGACAGAGCTCTTTCCCGCGTGGCTGATGTGTGCCTGAGAGGCGATATCTTTCCAACCTGGCCTGTATGCACAGTGCCAGATGTTGTTGTTTATTGTAATTGCGTCTGCTCGCAGGCGTAGCTCGACTCGGACTCACGCTGCTGCTGCTTTTCCATTTGCTTTTGTGTTCGGCTTCGTCTCCTCTGATTTGTTTGTACTGGAGGAGCGAGAGTTTAAATTGCCAAGCCATTTGTTTTACTTGAGCTCTGGTGCAGATCTCACCGTGATTGATGTCTTTTTTCTTTTTTTTTTCTCTTTTCTTTTTGGAGTGTTGAACATCTGAACTGATTGAGATGATGCTATTTAGCATGATGCGCTCCAAAGACTGCCAATATCTCTCCCTTTATATATCCCATCCATCTAGGAAACTCTGTAGCCCAAATAGGGGCCGTGGAGGCCAGTGGTGATTACCACTGCATTTATTTCTATTTAACAACCTGTGGTCAAGATTTACACACTACAGACAATTTGTGAACGGCAATTATCATAATCTGCATGTCTGTGGAAACTGGATTACCTGGAGGAAACCCACCAAGCAAGGGGAGAACATGCAAACTCCATGCACAAAGATCTTGAAGCAGGAATCGAACCCGGACCCTGGAGGTGCAAGGTGACAGTGCTAACCTCTAAGCCACCATCCCACTACAGTATATAGCTCTGAGTGTGTCCAGTGTGTATAGTTTTTCGTGTATGTTCTGCAGGATATAATATAGAGTGCTGTGCAAAAGTTTTGACTCCCCTCATTTCTTCATCACTCAATCGCTCATGGTCTTTACCGCTTTATCCTGTATTCGGGCCTGGAGCCTATCCCCGGAGACTTTTGCACTACACTGTAGAAAGGTGTTCATCAATCGCAACTTTAGTTTAAATATTATGTGTGTTGAGTGTCGAGTTACGCACCTGATTAAATACATTTTCCAGGGTCTGAATTCAAATGATTAAAATCCTTTTTTTTTTCAATAGCATTTAAACCAAGGTGGGGGGATGGGGGGATGTGGACTAATTATCAGATTAAATTACTAGTTTAATTCAAAAACGCTTTGAGTTCACCGCCATTTTTTTCAGCATTTTATAAAATAGCACTTGATCCAGCACATCCGATTAATTAGGCACACAGCTTAATTTGTGTTAAAAAGTGTCATTCCATACTTTCTTTATTATACTACCTTTGATTCAGGATGATACATTGTGGTCACATAACACTATGAGACAGCGGCTCTGCTCCTCACTCATGCACCGAGATCATAACCTGTGCACTGGTTGGGTATTAAACACCGACTCCATGATCTCAAGTCAGATACGAATAAGCCCTACATAAAAAATAACACTTTGCTGGATTTTAATGAATTATGCAACCTGTTTTGAAATCATTTGCATATTACATATAAAGTGATACCTATCTGTACAATTTCAATAATTCATGCATTGGATTTCACACACACACACACACACACACACACACACACACACACACACACACACACACACACAGATATACGATGAATCACTTTTAAAAAGAATACTTCATTTTCTAAACTTTCTTGCTCGATCACTTTGGCCGCAACATGATTCACAGCAGAGATTTTACTGGCACAAATGTCTCCTGGCACAGTCCAACCTTGAAATATGCTCGAAGATACTTTTTTGAAGTAAGCTACGCGTACAAGCATGAAAAATTCATTTCAGTGCCCCTGGAGGAAAATTTGAACAGCACTGGACCACTACAGGAACATGATACTCTTTGTATATAATAAATCTGACCCTCTTCCATTAAATCTGACACTGTTGTGGATCATTTTATTTATTCTTTTTGCAGCGCTTTGCAAGATTTTCCAAA
The DNA here is from genome assembly GCA_011419295.1 of Clarias macrocephalus. NCBI lineage: Eukaryota > Metazoa > Chordata > Actinopteri > Siluriformes > Clariidae > Clarias > Clarias macrocephalus. The sequence continues at coordinate 22,594 of JAAGKR010004842.1, read as the reverse complement.
ATGGTCCTATGCTTCCTCGGTACGGTTAGCCAGTTTCCATATGGCACCGTCCTGACAGGCCAGCCGTTTCGGGATCCCGATCGGTCGGAGAGACGGATACGAACGCTGCACCGCCGACATTTATAATGTAAATAGCATCGGCTTATTCCAGGAGTCAGCTTCCCGTCTGCTCACTTTATCACTCCGGGTTTGTTTGCTCCTCCGTAATGTAATGCATGTCTATAAGGTCCCTCAAGATGCGCGGTCTGAAAAATGACAGTTGAAATATCGAGGTTTGAGTGTCGGGTCTTTTGTAATGTATTTGTCCCAGAGATGCCTGATAAACCTGCCAGTCCTGTAATGAAGGAGTGGAAAAAATGACTCGGCTGAAATTCTGACCTGGAATACGAGGCAAGCAGAACCATTTATTTCCTCTGGTTCAGACCGATATATGTACTGTATACAACGTTAATAAATAAATAAATAAAAACTGTTTATTTGTCTTTAGAATTCAATTTATCTACACCATAAATAACAAATGTTATATTCACTGTGCATATGGATGGATGAATGGATGAACAAAATGGTAATACAAGGATATCGTTGTTGTTTTTGTCCTCTTGTCTGTCCTGAAGCACTTTATTCAATATATAATATTCTTTATGCATTTAATGGATAAGTGGTTAGCGCTGTCACCTCGCACCTCCAGGGCCCGGGTTTGATTTCCACCTCGGGGTTTGTTTGCTCTCCCCAAGGTTGGTGGGTTTCCTCCAGGTTCTTAGTTTTTCGCCAACAATTCAAAGACATTGAAGAATTGGCGTTCCCAAATTACCCGTAGTGTGTGAATGTGCGTGTCCTTGCATGGTTGTAAAAATGGGAATAAATACAGTGGTCACCATTGTCCTACACGGTCCCTAGTAGGACTACAGAGGTTCCTAGAAAGATATATGGAAAATCTAAAGTCAGTTCTTGTTCTCAGTTGCATTATAGCACATATAAACAGTTGTTCCCGCACCAGACTCTCTTTTTTCTGTCTTCAATTTAATTACCTAACAAACAGCTTGAAGCATGAAGCAGATATTCATCTGTGCTAAATTTTTTTTTTTTTTTAATCCAAAAATCCAAAAAAGTGTGACTTTCCAGCTTTACCTCACCATACCATTGATTTCACCAATTTCCAATCAGTTCATGTAGAGCATCCACCATACACACCCCTGTGAATGACACTTCACTATAGAAACAATGAGACTTTTGATGTAGTTTATGGCTGGACTCCTACCGGAGTTGGTAACCAATCAGAATCGAGTATTCGCCAGTACTGTGATGTGCCTTGGAAATGGAAATAATTCATATAAATGATCCATCTCAAAGTGTTCGGGCATAGCGAGGAGGAACGGCGCATGCCAGATGTTCATCCCACCTGGAAGTACGTACTCATGTTATATAAGCTTCATCATGCAGTGGCAGACATGTGGGTGTCACAGGAAGGCAGGGTCACACTCTTTTTTAACACTCGCTCCTTTCCCTTCATGCTCGGCATGTTTTTAGACCAGCTGTTGCGACGTGTCCTGATTTTCTGGTACACTAAAGACAGGCTGAGAAACCGTCAAACAAAGTTATCGGTGCATGGTGTTTCAGCCTGCAGCAAAGCCTGACCACTGCATATGGTATCAGGGGATCACAAGGGGAAAAAAGGGAAAAAAAAGAGGGAGAGTAAATGATACAGCGTTCCCGATTTTAATAAAGCAGTCTGGGTTGTTTCCTGTCTGCATCCCGGACATCCTCCCTCGTCAGGCCTCGCCTAATTATCCCTGAGGTTTTCTCTTGTAAGGGAGACTGGAGGAGTGTACGCTGCATGGCCAGATGTTAAAGATGTCCTGCAGTATCCTTCCTTCTAATCAGGTGAGACGCAGCAGAACTGACTTCAAATATTGACAGATTTCTTTAATATCAAAAAACTAGGCTTTGAAAAGGTCAATGGAAACAATCTACACAGTTCATTGATTTTATTTCTTTCATTTACATCCTTAAGCCAAACCTTTGAGTCAAACCTAACCCAATTGAGCGATCTCCACCACTTGGTTGATGTACAGTATGATGTGTTAAAAATTCCACTATTTGTTTAAAGGCATTAATTTGTAACAGGAGAAATAAAGGAGATCTAATGTCCAAGAATATTCATGCTCTTTGCTCTTGCTTAACACCACCAACATTAAATAATTTTAAATAACTAGTATATAATATTAGGTAGTAATACATTTACCATGAAGCGACATCTCAACCGTTTGGAAGAGTTCCACACTGAGTTCTGGAAAAAAGGCAACGGGTATCGATTGTTGTTATTATGGCTCCAAGGAAATAAAGGAAAAAAATGAAAATAGTTTCTTTTGCTTTTTTGACTTAGTGAGAATGTTAACGGGATAAGAAAATACTCAAATGACCTTGGAACAGATCTGTGTCAGGTGATTCTATCCAGGGCTCTTTAGATGTCCATAATTAGACAAAGTTCGAATAGTTAGGACCCTTTTTTCCAATCTTGATTTTCATTGATTTAATAAAGAACAATCTAAAACTCCGAGTGTAGGGTCTATAGCTGAAATCCCTAAAAATCCCCCAATTCTGGTGTAAAAGCCATTAATAAGAAATCAAAAACAAATATGTTGAATCTATCATTAAAAAATATTATTATTACTAATCATAATAATCAGTTTTAAGGGGGAAAAAATAAGCAACCAGATGGTCACATTTTCCAGAATGAAAGTGTGATAAATATTCATTAAGTAGCATGACCTTTTCTTGATGCTTTCCAATCATTGGCTTGTATTGTCTTAACTACAAATTAAGCTGGAAGTCTTTGGTACAATTACTTTTTTTTTTTTTTTTTTTTGTAAAATGAATGCACACCTGAAAAAGAAATTTACAATGTCTAGACAAGGGCCATATCCCAGGGTTTATTATTTGAACATGGAGACATGCGCCACTGAGGGATGTTACATGAACAACCAGTCACAGTACAACATACAGTGAATTCTACTGGCCTGGTCTCATTCTTTTAGCTTTCTTTCTCTCTAATGCAGGCAGTTATTTAAATACCAGAATGATTAATTTGTGTACGATACAGTAAGATTCAGGGCAACAATAATTATTCTAAAGCAGTCAATATACCACCGTGTTGGTGATGCTGTTCTTTTGGCTGCTTCCATTTATTGGTTGGCACAACAAACACAAATTTTACACAGGTTTGATTTAGATGCCCTACTTGAACCAACCCTTGCATTTTTATCAGGGCTTAGATCTAGGACTAAGGATTCCTTGCATCCAGTTGCTGGGAAACGAACATGGGCCTTCTGCATGGCGGGTGATAAGCCTACCACTGAGCCAACACTGTAGTGCTTATTAATTTTACACAGGACATCAACACTGTTCTTAACATCATTACCTGCATGGTACAGTACTTGCCTTGGCACCTGAGTATGTTAAACGTGGCAGATGAAACCAACTTGCAACTTGCTACCTACATTAGATCTACATCCATTCTTTGAAAAGCGCTTCCTGGATAACGTTGCGTCCCAACACCTCCTCACCACCTCGTCTTCACTCAGAGCATTCCTGGGCTAGATCGAGTTAGAACATAAGAGGAACATGACTCTAAATTATGGATGATGCCTCTCAGCCATGCCAAGCTGTTTAGATTTCATGTTGCACATACGTTTGTCAAGTTCTTGTAGCAGATCAAATTTTGATGCATCTGATAGCACGGGTTGTTGGTACCCAGACGGCACTTGACAGCTTGTATTTTTCTGTGCAGTTATTCAATTTGCATTCATCTCTTCATTTTGCATTTGACGTCAAGGGCACGTGAAGAATGCTTTCTTTTTTTTTTTTTTTTTGTCTTTTTGTACCAAACAGTTGCTTGGGATGGGGGTGGGGAGGACTTCAGAGAGAAGTACTAATAAAGCCATGCACAAACTTATAACGTTCGCCTTCCAGGTAATAATTATGCCATGACATGAGAACAAAGAAAACTAAATTAGAAACAGCTTTCAGCTGCCGTCTCTTGTTGGCTCTCGTTTTAATAACAAATTCGTTAGCCATGTTTATTGACTTGCACATAATTAGAGATGGGTGAGATGATGGATTGAATTTCGCTCAAGTGCTCATCACATATTAGATGAATCTTCTAGAGTGTGTTGTTTTCTGATTTGCGGGATTGCACGACGGTCGAGTGAACGACTGGAAAAATATGGGATAAAGTACTTTTGTTGAAAAAAAAAAAAAAAAGATTCCTCAGAGGTTCGTTGGATGGTTAAAACCTCTAGCTTCCTAACTGGAAACTTTTCTGAAAACGAAACTTGATATTAACTTGAAGGATTCTCACACACAGGAATGAATCAAAGAACAGTTTTAGGGGACAGGATTAAGATCCTTTGCAGCCCAGAGACTTGCTAGTACAGATTGAAACATAAAGAACAATGTCATCTACATATACAGGAATGTCCCAGGTTGAAGCATGAAATAAGATGTCGTCTTCATAAAACGAAGCGCCCCAGATTAAAACATAAACTGAGATGTCATCTGCATATGAGTGAACGTCTGAAATAAAAACAAGAACTAAGATGCCTGTATTAAAGCAAACACTCCATAGTGAAAAGGAAAATCTGTACACTTCTTTAACAATAAAACCAAATAACAGGTAAAGTGAATAAGATTGATTACCTTTTACTACGGCACCTGTCAAAGCAGGCATACAGTGGATAGGACCTGCAAAAAAAATGGTCCAAGGAAGGACAACCAGTAATCTGGTATTACGGTGACGGGTACCCAAGGCTCATAGCGTCGTGTAGAGAGTGGAGGCTAACCCATCTGATCCAATCCTATAGAAGATTTTCTGCAGCATGAGCTGCTGACAAAGTGAATGCTGGCTTTGTTAGAAAGGCATCAGGACATGCGAGGCATGGTACCGGGGTAAGAGCTTCACAATGTTAAGACAGGTGGTTAGATGGTCTTGGGAGAACCATAGTGGTTTCTTTGGGTATTTCATTTGGAAAATTCTTAACATGATGTGTACAGTATGTTGAGCTTCTTACTGTATGTATAAAATCCACCCATCCGTCTTGAACCACTGTAGTCCAACTAGCCATGGAGGCCAATGGTGACCATTGTGGTAGGACCTCCGGCCAACATTCACATGCACATTTACACACTACAGGTAATTTGGGAGTACCAATTAGTCTAATCTGCATATTTTTGGACTGTGGGAGGAAACTGGAGAACCCTGAGGAAACCCACCAAGCCAAGGGGAGAACATGCAAAATGCAGGAATCGAACCCAGGAGCTAAAAGAGCTGTAAAATTGAATATTAAATACAAACTATCTAGCTATTTTCTCCTCCCAAGGAACCCCATTTAAAGCAAACACATAATCGCTGATTAAGTTTTTTATTTGTCACATATACTGTAAATTACAGCTCAGAGAAATGTTTTCTTCGCATATCCCAGCGTAACTGGGGTCAGAGCACAGAGTCAGCCATGATACAGCGGAGAGCAGATATGATTAAGGGCCTTGTTCAAATTGGTGGAGCTGGGGAGCGAACCACCGATCTCCCGATCAGTAACTCAGGTCCTTAGCCTCCTGAACTACTGGTGCCCCATATGATTACAACTTGAAGGAAGCAAATGCAATATGTTTTAGAATGTATTACTTGAGCACCGGATGTTTGCTGTCTCTCACCGCATTCTTAATTAGGAACCTGACATCGTCTGTGAGTAGGATTGATGGAAATCTTTACCGTAATCCTAGAAAATAATGGGATTAATACTGCTTTTTTTCCTTTTTGTCCCCAAAACAATAAATCCATAATTTTTCAAAAATGATGTTTCATGAATTAACCAAAAGAGCTTAATTTAAGACAATGTCCTTTCTCCACAGATGCCACCATTCTGAGCTACGACGGCAGTAAGTTCATGAAGATCCAGCTCCCGGTCGCTATGCACACCGAGGCCGAGGATGTCACGCTCAGGTTCAGATCTCAAAGAGCCTACGGCGTCCTGGTGGCCACCACATCCCGAGACTCCGCCGACACGCTACGATTGGAGCTGGAGACCGGCCGAGTCCGCCTGACTATTAACCTAGGTATCGCCGCCTACGCTGTCCACATGTTCAACCTCTGCGACACCAGTAACATCATCTAATAGCCAAACACATGGGGATTTGTCTCAAAATCTAGTGAGCTGCCCAGAAGCAGATGGCCACGTGGGTAGCGTTTAACCAGAAAGAGACCTCATAAGGGCCAAATACGCCTCTCAGAGTGATTTTCTTCTTTTTTCCTGGCGCATCTCTAAACCAGACCTGACTAACCAACATAGACAGTCAATCTTTTCTGCCCTGTACTCGCAGCCAGTGCACTAATGCAATGAATAATAATAATAATTATGCTAATCAACATTCTGTAATGCAGCCCTGAGAAAATAATCATAATCTTTGATCCTGTGTGGTGGAAACGTGGAATAATGTGCGTGCCAGATTCTTCCTCCACTCTCTGATCAAAGGATTAGACCCACAGTTGTAGGAGTTTCAGCAGCAGTGCCTGCTGGGATTGTAGCGTCGCTACGGGTGAGTCAAATGTCAAGCAAATCTGCATCGTCAATTAATTATTCGTGTGTCCAAATACTAATTATTAAACTATAACGTTGGTTATAGGCACACATGTGATTTAAGTGGATTTGCATGACCAAGCTGAGAACTCTCACGCTAATGACGGCCCCCAGCGTCCGGGTCTGTTTTTATCTTTTTCTTACTTTTCCATTAATTGGACAAAATGCGCGCGTATTCGTCCTACAAGATCAATGGCTTCAGAGCTAAGAGTGTTTTTTATTTGTTTAAAATAATAATAAATAAATAAATAAATTAATTAATTAATTAATAAATGTGTGTAGCAAACTAGGAATCTGATTTACAAAAGAAAAACCTGTGGGTGTTAAATTATATGTGCAAACTTCTCACCACCTACAAAGCCAAGTGGAAGAAAGGCATCGATTCTGCCGTTTTTTATGTAAAAATCTGAAACTGAATTTTTCGCTCAGAATTACGATAATATTCATAAATCATTTAGAGGAGAAAAAAAAAAGGATTGCGTGAAGCTTAATATGACTGAAGGGCAAATATTGCATTTATGTGGAAATCTGCAACTGCCATTAGAAGACGTTTGTAAAATGGATTTACTTTGTTAGGTTACAGGAAATTGTGTCTCAAATGATGAAAAAATTTCAGTTTAATTGTTTATTATTTAATGCACCTCTAATGCAATTTATTGTATTTATAATTTCCATAATAATAATAATAACAATAATAATAATAATAATAATAATAATAATAATAATAATAGTAATAATAGTAGTAATAATAATAATAGCGCTGTCACCTTGCACCTTCAGGGTCTGGGTTCAATTCCCGTCTCTGTGTGCATGGAGTTTGCATGTTCTCCCTGTGCTTGGTGGGTTTCCTCCGGGTACTCAGGTTAATTGGTGTTCCCAAATTGGCCCAGAGTGCAGCAGTATAGATGATGAGTGAGTGAATAATAATAATAATAATAATAATAATAATAATAATAATAATAATAATAATAATAATAATAATAATCCTTCTAGAACAGCTATTCCTTAACAAACTTAACAAGATTGTGGCCCAAATTAAGAATGTGAATTTTTTTTGTGACCCACCCGAATGTTCAGTCACAATTCAGATCAATACACACGACTAAAATAACTGAAGAATATCACATCGCTTAAATCCCATGGCTTTATTTATGATATGGGAATTTAAACCTAATGACAAAACTGAAAATGATTATTCTTTATATTATAAAAGATCTCTCGCGGCTCACCTGCAGTACCCTTACATTTTGGGAAACACTGTACTAGACGAAAAAAAAGAAAAAAAAGAAAAAAAAAAAAGAAAAACTCCTCCAAATACCATACTGCGCTAATGGATGTGCTGGACAGATGGCACTTATTACGAATGCAAATTGCATCTCAATGACGTCTCATGCAGCACATGAACTGCATAAAGACATTTTGGATCAAAGTTAATGCACAGTTCTTAATATGGCACTTTAAACAGAATGAGAAAAAAACCTGTATATTCGAATCATTCGGCTAAACCAAACCCAAACAAAATTGTACCTTAGAGGTTGAAATCATGGTTGAAATTGAAATTAGCTTGGAGAGAACATAACTTGAAAAAAATCATCACCAGTAGATGACGCTAAAAAAAAAAAAAAAAAAAAGGAGGATAGTTCCAATTAACAAGCCATGTTTTTGTTACTTAGTGAACGTGTAGATTGGACATTCCATGCCGATTTCTGTTTTATCTCGTTGTCTGGATTAATTCTGTTTAATTCGATATCTGGATAACGAATTATGCGTTTAGAATAGTTTAACATACGAGGTGATTATAGTAGCTAGATAAGAATTTTTACTACAATTTAGCAATATATTTAAACATTATCCTGTATTCTGGGCAACTCTCCAGATTTTGAGTCTTTTATACCCATGTACAATTTTTTTTTTCACTTTTCACACACACACACACACACACACACACACACACACACACACACACACACACACACACACACACACACACACACACACACATTTTTTTTCTGTTCAATTGCTATGAAGAATATAAAAGAGATGGTTTCAAAAGCTTCAATGGCAACAAGGTCTGCAACCCTTCACTCACGGCCATAAAAGCACGTCAGCGCTGCTCTAGCTCTACAGAGAGAGAGAGAGAGAGAGAGAGAGAGAGAGAGAGAGAGAGAGAGAGAGAGAGAGAGAGTGCTCTGTGAATCTCCTCCATCACAAACGTCTATCCATCGTTCTTCATCCACACCTTCCATTCCAAAACATTAAAACAGACAGACTTGTATTCCATCCTTTACAATTCCCATATTTGCACTCATTATGACACAACAAATTACCCCCCCCCCCCCAACACACACACACACACACACACACACCCCATCCCTCACCCCCTGCAGTCTGGTCCACCTCAGTTCTCCGCATTACAGACATGAAGGTCAGACTGATAACTCCTCAGAGTCCAATTAACACACTGCCTCTCTGTCGGCGTATAGTGACGGTGAGGTCGAGACAGAAAACCTCAAAAGTTAGAATGTTGTTTCTTTTATTCTGGGCTGTATAGAAAAAAAAAAAAAGAAAGAGAGAGAATTAGCATATGGATCAAGTCTTACAATGAAAAACATTGTAAAAAAAAGCTTTGTTTTGTTAACATTTACATCAAGGTTCTCTTAAAGGACAGCTTCGCTGCGTTAGTTGAGTATTCACTTTGAAAACATCCTGACCCATAGATTATTGATCAGCATCCTTATTGAACATGTATGGAATGAGTCTCCAGTGTCAGAAGGAAAAATCTTCCATGATCTAGTTTTTTGGGACATTCTACAACATGAAATGTTACCACAAATGGATAATAGTTACGGCATGTTGTGAAATTATTAAGATAGAAAAAGACTAATAAAAAAAAAAAAACAGTGGATGTTCAAGTCAAACCAGGACTTTTTTTGTGCAGAATAACAGAAAACAGTTCTGAGAGTTAGAAACTCCCTTAATGTCTCTATATATAATCTCCTGCTACACTAATGCACTTATCCCAGTGTATCACTAGCGCTTGGACACAATCAAGGTAGAAAGTTTTCTCTGTACACTGGAGCCATGATGGCTCTGGCCTCCTGGGAACTCCTTTACATTTGGAAATGGCTTGAAGTGAGGTCAGGGATGTGGCAATAACTCCCAGATGAGTTCCTGTAACGTGCCAGTGGTGTTGGTGAATGATTGTGTGTACAGTTCCCACAGACAGATGTGTCTCTTCCACAAGTTGGTGACAAGATATCCGTCGTATATGTTCCACTCGCTCAATGTTAACGGGAACAACTGCACCAACGTAGGGATCGATGAAGCCTCATCGCTTTACTGTACTTGACGTCTTCTGTAAATATGTTCATCAGAAAGTCTCGGTTTGACTTGAACGCCCCATGTACAGTAATTAAGGTAGTAGCAGTAACCTCCCTTTCACACCACTGTGTCGTTGATTATTTCCTGATAACAATAGTGTAGTGTATATGTAATTCCTCACTTGGTGCATAAAGTAATGTTAGTAAATAAAGGCTTAATGTAGAGCATTACTAGTTTCTGGATTAACTCCAAACTCAAATACAATATTGATGCATTTTACCTTGAAAGCACCAGGCCTCATTGCTTTCCTGTTGTCAAGGAGGAGTTTCGCCCATGAAGCACTCTGGAGTTTCCTGGAGCCATGTCGATGCAACACATTCTCATTGATTGCTTTAATGTTTTCCATCTAAAGTCTACTTTTTTTTTTTTTTTTATCACTCCAGACGTCATTCATATGGTTTCTGCATTACAATCTTCCCAAAAGACAGTGTGTGTCCCTGGAAACAGCAGAGCATTCCCTCAGAGAGAGAGAGAGAGAGAGAGAGAGAGAGAGAGAGAGAGAGAGAGAGAGTGCTGACGCTGGATTTTTGGCCGTTTGTGACCACTTTTCTGCTGAGGTTGATGACACACGGTGGGTGATGCCACAATATAGGGTCAGATGGATCTATTTGATTTCTGAGCAACACAATCCTCAACAACACAATGTTATTTAATGGATGTTTCGTTTGTCTGTTTCCGATTTATCTATTAAACCCAACAAGATACAGGAAATAGGAGTGGGTGAAACTTTTTTTTTTTTTTTTTTTTTTTTTTTGCTGGTTACTGAGACAAATATTCTAAACTGATGAATCATAATTTTTTAGCATTAAGGGGAAAGTGGATGACGGCTTTTACTCCCTGGACTCCCAATCCTCATTAAGGAGAAGCACTACGTCTTCAATTTTCAAAGGAGATCTCATTATTTCTAAAATTTGCAATAATATGCGAACAATTTTAGGTATTAACAGTTTTAGAACCAGTTTTAATGTAGTATCAATAAAATTAAAAATAAAATAATAATAATAATAATAATAATAATAATAATAATAATAATAGTTGCAAGCAACGAAGAATATTAATAGGGCCCTTCACACAGTATGTCGTATGTCGCTTGATGTCATAGTGTTTGGGCCATTAAAAAAATAAATAATAAATAAATAAATAAATAAATAAATATTATTTATTACATTAATAATAATAATAATAATAATAATAATAATAATAATAATAATCACATTATTATTATTATTATTATTATTATTATTATTATTATTATTATTATTATAAATAAATAAATAAATAAATAAATAAATAAATAAATAAATAATTTCAAGTTTAAAAATAGTTCATGATCGAAATCCCTGTGGAGTATGTGTGAGACAACTTGGCATTTAATCATATAATTCATAGCCATTATAAGAAGTTTTATGACATCATAAACTAAGCTCATGTATACAAACCTGCCAGCTCAATAAACCATGCCTTAAAACACATTGTGTTATCCCACATTTGTAACGAGGTCTGAAGTCCATTTATCTACCAACCAAAAAAAAAATAAAAAAAAATCTCAAATAACTATTTAAGCTTCCAGACACGGGCGGAATTGAAGTGTCGTCTACATCATTATGTCTTGACAGCACCAACACCTGGCTAACACCTTCCTGATTGTGTGATGATGTTAATTCCCTAAACGGTGCATTGTAAATTGACTGACAAATCTGTCTAATCTGGAGTAATGTGTTTAAACACGTACCAAATGAGGCTTCATTTCAAATTAGCATCAGGACTAATAAAATTCCTTAGGTTTAAGGAGCAATACGGGTATCAGGCTAGTGCCAGGTTACACCTCCTGTTTTTTATAAGTAAATGCTTTTAGGGAATACATTTCTTCAGATGACAAAATTTATAATAGTTTCCAAATTGAATGGAATTCCTTAAAGAGTTAAAAATGGCCTGGGAAAATCACTATCTTTATTAATATATCTGGAACCGTTAAGGATCGTTATATGCAAATTACTGTAGAAACGCCCTTAGACTATACACTCATCATTTAAATAGCAGGAAAAGGGTTATAGAGTTTTGTGACATAAAGCAGCTCATAGGGGGGGAGTTGTTGTGCTAATCAGATAGTTCACCGTGACGACCCCTCGATGGGAGCAACAACAACAACAACAAAAGAGCTCATAAGTAGTGTAGTATTATATTGTAGATGTGATTGGTTCACATAGATTTATGACATTCAAAACTCCTGCATAGCTCCGCCCACAATTCTGTTTCTGTCTGTGAGTTTTGTGACATTACAATACGAACTTCACAGGCATTTCACTGCCCCCAAATCAAAACAGTATTTTTTCATGTTAGCCAATAAAAACCCCATATATATATTTTTTTTGACTTCACAAAATGAGCTTATACATACAGTAGCTCCGCCCACAATAAATTTTCTGTAGATTTCTTTAATGCTTAGGCAGTGTTGTGAGTTCATTCACCTCCAAATCATCACAAATCATTATGTACTTAAATGTGTCTTAATGCGATTGCTTTTACAAAGCCACACCCAAAAGTTCACAATTTAGCTTTACAGTACAGAGGAGTAGTTTGTCTAAGGCATGTCTTAGACATTTAAATAATAAATATTAATAATAAGGCTCACACATAGCTAAAGTTAAACATAAAGTTAGGTTTAAAAATACTATTGAAATACTATGATGTAACAAGTTCATAAACGAGTGTGAACTCGTAACCCGAATTACTTTTATACTGAAGTTCTCTGCCAATGTTTTAAAGTTATTTAATCGTTTGATAGCAACCATCCAAAAGTAATGGGGTTATGCAACAAAAAAAAGATATATATATATATATATTTTTTTTTTTTTTTTTTGGTATACCAGCCACTCCAAGTATCAAGTCTCATGTTGAATTGTTAAATGTTAAGGTTCCCTAAATGCTTGTTGAGGATTTGTGCTGTGCGAAATCTTATTCTCTCCTACAAGGCGTCATTCCTGACATCCTGTCCTCCCCTGTGAGAGAGCAGCACATCACGCGTCCACGTCTGCACACTGATCACAACAATGCGTCTGCTCGCTCTCTCTCAGATTTTGAGAGAAACGAACGGTCCAGGAATGATTCCTTATCTTGGATTATTAATGGAGGAAAAAAAAAATGTATTTAATAGATATGAACTGATGGTAGTAACTGTTCAAGTGGCTTAACCAAACCAGGGTCACGACTCAATGCTCTCTAAAAGTGCGTTTCCAATTTCAGAACCGATTTTTATCATGAAACAAGGACGAGAGATCGATATTATATAAGGGAAGAAAATCCATCTGGATCCATTACAGGATGTGCATTTGCATTCTGTTTAGCAATCTGACTACAAAGAAGCTATTCATTCAGAGAGCGTCATGCTAATTCACACTTGAACAAATCAGTACGGCTTTTGTTCACCTCACTGACATGATACTTAAAATTATCATTGTTTTTATAGCTGCAACTAGGCACTTTAGTCCTTTTAACAGGAAAGCAGTAATTGCATTTAGGATGCTGACTCCTACCTAACATGCTAGGAAAGTTAGCGTATAAACTAAACTAAATAAAGTAAGAATTTTACTTCTAGCTAAATCTAGCTAGCTACCAGTAAAACACAGCGGCTAGCATACTGTAGGTTTCTGTAGGCTAGTCTAACTCAAAATGGTGTAAAATCTTACTTCTTCAGTACCTCATGATATACGTGGTTCTGTAATTGAGAAAAAGGAAAGAAAAGTTACCCCAAGCCATAATGTTTGTTAAGACATAATGAAGAACTAGGAAGTTCTTCTTTAGCCGGTTCCTTACTTTCATCTGGCGGCGTAAGTTCATATCTCAAGGGCAGCCAATACTGTATCTCTGAACTCTATTATACAGATGAATTATCCCTGCCCACTTTATTTGAAACATTATTAATCTAGACTATATAAAGGTGGATACGGTGGCATGGAGGAGAGCATTGGGAACAGACCTGGTGCCCGTGTGGTCGTCCCCAGAGTGGTGGGTTATGTACTTTTTGGATGTGTGCAGCTGTAACCTTGAAGGCTGAATTTACATCTCATGTGTTCTCCCCCATCCAGACTGTTTCAGGATTAACTGTACCTCCAGTAAGTGACCGTTCCTGTTTCTTCTTTATACCCTTTAACACGTTATACAATATAGTTTGAAAGATGACCTGAACTCATGCCTGTGTGTCTTAAAAAAAAAAAAAAAAAAGTGTTCTGTATGAATGCAAGCTTTATGTTCAATTCTTTTGATCAGCCCACGGCACCATCGCTGTGTTAGTGTTAGTCAACAGGGTTTTTACCTTTACAGATACAGCAGCTGAGGGCAAAAGGTTTGGCAATTGACTATGACATAAAAAAAAGCCCAGCAGATTTCAAAAGTTAAATTTTGTGTGTACTGTACGCTTTCATAGCCGTAACCAAATCGTGCATGGAAGATGTTAATAGTGATATTTGTAACAGTTCTGAATGCAATATACAGTTCATATTCTTAATTAACTTGTTGGCACCCCTCTCGTGGAGCCACAGGGATTTGAGCAAATTTTTCTTTCTTGTTGCTTTTGTTGCCCCAATTTGATTATTTTTTATAGCTCATTTAAAATGTATTTCTAAAAACAAATTATGAAAAACAAGGGGCTAACATTTTGCGCTTAACTTTAAATTATATATATAAACAACAGAATAATTTCATATTCTTGTGACTGATATAACGTAAAGGGCATCTATTACCCAAAATTCACTTTTAGTCGATTTTAGACATTCAGTTGGGTCTCCAGTGTGTGAAAAAAATGTAAAGAGAGAGAGAGAGAAAAAATATATACTGATATTTGTTTACTTTTTCATTTTTAGTACAGTCTCAAGCGTAAACAAGCGAACAATAGTTTCCCTCTACTGTGACCTCATGTAAGGCACTCCCCCTCCCCCAGCTTGTTGCTCACCTCCATCCAGTTCTGCTGTTCTCAGCAGTGATGGTACCTGATTTACATAAACACTGAAATTGAGTGAAACAAAGTGAGACTCATATATAGGGGGAAAAAAAACAGTATTTCAGCTTGAGCATTAACTCAAGCTGAAACTCTGAGAGGTTTGAGACCTATGTTAACTTGCTAAAGACTCGGTATAATATGGGACCTTTAACATATAAGACACAGTTGTTTTTCAAAATGTCAGAGAAACAAGGGCAAAACCCTCATCAGAGTCCATGTAGTGAACAAGTAGGGGACACTACAGATTGAGAAACAATTGAATTGTACGGTACAAATGTCAAGACATCGCAACAAGGAATCAAAAGAACATTGCATAAGTAATCAAACAAATTAGGGTGAACTAAAGTACGGGTGAACACAGTGAGGGGATCAGTCAGTGGTAGGACAGGGGTGGAGACATGCCCCAAGTCAAAACAAAAGCATACCGAAAAGTAGGCGAGAGAATCATTTGGGACGGTACCGATTCTATATCACGATTTTATAAACATCCCAACTCTTTTTTTTTCTTTTTTTTTTTAAACAAACAATGCGCCCTTACCACACAAGACTCTATGCTGAGCATATAGTTGAGACTGCTCCTCCTGCAGGATCATAGAGGAACAGCAACATTTTTCCACGTTAAATGCAAACATATATAACTTAAAAAAATTTTAAAGGATAAGCGGCGATACATCAATTGGGGCGCAAAAGAGCTGAGATACATAACTGAATTGATCGTTTTTACGCATCTCAGCTAAAAACACAGAATATTATCATGCAGCTCTCAACTACTACTACTAATAATAATAGGGCGGCACTGTGGTTAGCACTGTCACCTTGCACCTCCAGGGTCCAGGTTCGATTCCCACCTCGGCTTACCGTGTTTGGTGGGTTTTCTCCAGCTCCCCCGTTTTCCTCCCACAGACCAAAGACATGCAGATTAGGTTAATTGGTGTTCCCAATTAGCCTGTAGTGTGTAAAAGAGCATGCGGGTGTGTGTGTGTGCCCTGCGGCGGATTGGCACGTGTACCCCACGTGCTTGTGCCCTACGTCTCCTGGGATAGGCTCCGGGACCCCTGCAACCCTGTATACAGGATGAAGTGGTATAGGAAGAGAAGAGTGAGTGAGTGAGTGAGAATAATAATAAATAAACCTATTTTGAAACTAATAGAAGAAGCCTATGCTATGCTAAATTGTAAATTACAGCCATTTAGATTCTAGATGGAGTCTAACCCATGATTTGACTGAAAAAAAAAGAAGCATTTAGAGACATAATAAATCAGTCATTAGATCAAATCACTTGTGATAATAGGAAACACCAACGCAGTCGAATATTCAAATTTAGTGTTGATTTTCTTTCTAATGATGTCTGATGCAGTAAAAACTGAGAGCAGGTCTGTGGGTCCCCCAGGCAGATGGGTTTGGGCCTCATTAGCTCCCCGTCCTCATTAGTAATGGTAGGTAGGGATGGGAAGGAGAGCAGCAGAATGACGAGGATTAACATGGCTGCCGCGGAGTCGTCACAGCCTGCTGTTCCTAATGACCGAATTTTAGACTGACTCCAAACAGTCCAAAATCTCGAGTGTTTCTTAAATGGGGCTATTTTGTCCATGCATGAGTTCCCTTTTGTCGTTCTTTTTCAATTCACGCCATTTTGTCTTTCCTTATCCTGTCAGGCTTCTTGTAAATTGATGAGGCTTGTTGAAGCAGAAAGGAAGTATGGAGTGCAATTTTATTATTCTCATTAACCTGCCTCTCCAAGCACAGAGAGAGGGAGAGAGAGAGAGAGAGAGATGGAAAGAGAGGAAGTGTAGAAGTAGTGAACAGCGAAAGAAAGCAAAAGGATTGAAGGTGGGAAGACAAAGCAGGAGTGGGAGTAAAGAGTTAGCCTGCCCATTCATTATTCAATTCGCTAATGAATAAATGATTTCTCAGGGGTCGCAAATGATCCACAGTGTTTTTTATACCCGATGACTCAACAGCTACAGCCCACTGCACCCCTCCCCACCTTTTTTCTTTTCCTCGTCTTATGTGTTTTACTTTATTGTCCAGTACAACAAAGCTCCCAAGGCTTTCCAGAAGTGAATAAACCTTTTTTTTCCCATATATGGCCCATTTTCTTTTTACAGCCTTTGCTAATCAATGTTTGCATCACACCCTAGAAAAAGATTCTTTGCTGACCTTCAGTTTGCAAGCACCAACATTAGCATGAGTTGCAATAAACACTCATCATTACTTGGTGAACTGTTTACAATCTCAAGCCAGCTATATGGAGAGCAGCCACACCCACATAAAACCTTAGTTACTACCATTAATTCTCATCATCTGTTTTCTCACATGAATACCACTGGCAATAAAGTGTACCATTGCTACTCATTAGCATCATATCCTTGAAGGGTTGGTACGGTTTTTCTGTAATTTAAACATTCATACCTTCAATAGTCTTAAACAGATGTTGTATCCTGGTCAGGATCATATTTTTTATACTGATCCCACACCAGGAGCACTGCATGAAAGGTCAACACATCCTGAATGGGACACTGGTCTGTCTACAGAGCTTCAAGTCAAACTAAGAGACCAGTGTTGCCATATTTTTTGAAAGTGATAGGAAACCAGACAATCCAGAATAAACACACAAGAACACCTTGGTAAAAAATGCAAAAATTCAGCACATTTTTTATGACCTCAAGATCCAATTGGAGACCATGGAGCTACAGTATGATGTAGTAAAGTCACAGCACCGTTACCTTCAAAAGAGTGCTCCATATGGTTATTTAAGGTGAGGGTACATCACTTGCATAAAGAAATTGCATACAAAAGATACAAGACATGCCTTTGATGGTACACGTCCTCCCCGTGGGAATACAAGACATTCCCACAAAATATATTTCCTTCATGCTATGAGACATCCTATTACAAGACATCTATCCCTTGAGAATAGAAAGTATTCCACCGACAGTAAAATACTTTCCTGTATATGACATCTGTATACAAGACAGCACATATCCTAAGAGAACTTTTGGGATACTATATATCGTAGATAGACGTTTGCATTTACATTCATGGCATTTGGCTTATCCAGGGTAGCTTTGAACGTGTCCCCAAGTGCAGTCACAAAAACCATCAAGCGCTACAAAGAAACTGGCTCACATTCGGACCGCCCCAGGAAAGGAAGACCGAGAGTCGCCTCTGCTGCGGAGGATAAGTTCATCCGAGTCACCAGCCTCAGAAATCGCAGGTTAACAGCAGCTCAGATCAGAGAGCAGGTCAATGCCACACAGAGTTCTAGCAGCAGACACGTCTCTAGAACAACTGTTAAGAGGAGACTGTGTGAATCAGGCCTTCATGGTAGAATATCTGCTAGGAAACCACTGCTAAGGACAGGCAGCAAGCAGAAGAGACGAGTTTGGGCTAAAGAACACAAGAAAGAACACAACAAAGAAAACTCGCTGAATGGGAAGGGGTGTCCAAACTTTTGGTCTGTACTGTACCTCCTGATTCTGGTACACTAGGTCATGGATTACAAATACCATCACTCTAATAACTCAGTTGGGGACATTTTTGTAATTGTTTGAATTTCCCACACTTTGGGAAGAGGTAGGTCTTGAAATGCTGTTTGAAGGCTGCCACTTCACTAACTTGGCTGTTCTGACATATAGAGGAAGTTAATTCAATGAGCCACAGTAGGTGCCAGAACAGAGAAGAGTCTTGGTGCATGCCTACCTTGTAACCTGAGAGATGGTCTGGCATCACCTTGAGTGTAGAAAACATCACACTGAGGATACAATTCATCCCCCCTACACCCTACACCCGCTGAGGTTACCATACATTTCCAGAGGTTACCATACAT
Organism: Clarias macrocephalus; assembly: GCA_011419295.1. NCBI lineage: Eukaryota > Metazoa > Chordata > Actinopteri > Siluriformes > Clariidae > Clarias > Clarias macrocephalus. The sequence goes on along the minus strand of JAAGKR010004842.1, from coordinate 3,756 downwards.
TCCTTCTGAGGATACCACACATTCTGCTGAAGATATCAAAGAGTCATCCTGAGGATACCATACATTCTCCATGAAGTTACTATACAGTACATCCCCCTTAAGACACCATATTCCCCATGAGGATACCATACATCACCCCTGATGTTACCATGTATTTCCCCTAAGGATATATGTTCCCCCTCCCCCAGCCCAATGTTACCATCCATCCCTCCGAAGATCCCATACATTTCCTGTGAGGATACCATACAGTACATGTTCCCCAAAGTTGCCAATACCATTCCTAATCAAAGGGATTACCATACATCCCTCTGAGGTTAGTAGACATCCCCCCTAAGTTTACCAAAAAAATTTCCACTGAGGATACAATACACTCCCCCTAAGGGTACCATATAATCTTCCTGAGGTTACCATACAGTACATTGCCCATGAGGTTACAATATATTCCCTGTGAGACCACCATATAAACCTCATATGGGTAGCATAGATGCCCCCCAAGGTTACCAAACATTCCCCATGAGGTTACCTTAAATTCATACAGTCCGGCTGAGGTTACCAGACAATAACACCACGCCACCCCCACCCCAAGGGTACCTAAGTTTCCCTTTGAGGTTTCCTTCTTTGTACATTTACTCCCTTAATGGTACAAACCATCCTCTTGCCTTATTTTGCAAGGTGCAAAGTAATAGGGTAATTTCAGCGTATTTCCTCCAACTCTGCAATCTGTGACATTTGAGTGTGCCAGAAATACCCAGAAACTTCATCAGCTCACATCAGCATGCAATGAAACCAGTCAATCAAGATGTAGGACGAGAAAACCTGGACATCGTCTGCAGTGTTCAGGTTTATTTGAATATAGAGAAACCTTTATTACAATCCCTTGCCATAATGCTTGATGTTTGTCTACCACAAAAATAAAACCAGATCCAATCGACTCCAAATCTAGACTAAGTTGAAGTGTCTAATGTCATTTTTGTTCACTCTACAAAGAATTAAAACATTACATATTAAATCCCTTATAGATTAGCAAAAAGCAAGAAAGCAAGAAGAAAAGAAATCCTGAAGAATTGAATATGATCTTACAAAAATCACAAGATGGACTACAAGCATCTATGCAAATATGTCAACATATTTAAACTGTATGGTATAACAGTATATAATATTGAATATAAGCAGAACGTGAAATACTTTTTGACTAATACAGTACTACACTATTTTCCGTGCTCTCTAGGTCACTCAACTATCCCAAACATGCCCCTCTGGTTTTACCAATCATGAATTGGTACCAAATCCGTGGGAAGTTGAAACAACGGCACAGTTTTTTAGGTACAAAAGATAAAACCTTGATATACCTCATCTCAGACTTGTTTTTTCCCCCAAAAGTGATGGCTGCTCCAATGAATAATTAATGCAATTTCTTTATCCAGATGCCAGTGCTTTTTCACTAAAGAGCAGTAATAACATGACCCACAAACAGTTGAAACCAGAGGGCACATTTATGCTCTAATTAACATGCTTTGCTTATCAGGGCAAGTCACAACTGACAGGATGGAGCAGGTAATGTTACGCTCAGACCCAAGCACACGTCACTGTCAATTAAGGCCCCGAGTTCCCCAGAGCATCTCTGTCCTGCCATAGGGAAATCGTTCAAACACCACTCGGGCTAAACATGAATAAAAATACACCATGATGGCTCCTATGATCTCAGTTTCCTTTTGTTGCCGTGTGTTTGATGCCTTCCAGCGATTCAGGTGCTTCATGGATCATTTGCTTTTAGCACTTGTCCTCGGTGAGGGTCATTGGTTAGACATCATTTCTTATTTCTATATCCATTTAGCAGCTAACATATTTAGGATCAGTTCTTAGACTGCACAGCCAAGGACGGGCTTGTTAAGGAAGGATTATTCGACCGTCTACAGAAATTTTAAGGATCTGAGGTCTACCACATTTCAAATATATTTATATAAGAGTGAGGAGAACATTGATTAAATTTTGACAGGTAATTCATCTCTGTTTTATAAGGCTCTTTTTTCAGTCTTTGATGGAGTAGCAGTCAGACTTCATAGCTATCTCTTAGCTTCAGGCCAGAGCGGGCTTCTTCTTTAGATGAAGGCTGTGTTGTGTTTTTCTGATTAAAGCAGCCTTGTCTGCTTCGCTTCGACATTTCAATTCTTGTTTCTTTTCCCGGGATCGAAATCAGTCATCGGGCTTTACCACTCGATGATTCCGTTGCTGTCGGGTAGTGGATAAATATTGCAATGTGGTGCACTTTGAAATTCACGGCAGCGGTCATGTCTGCCAAATTATTGGGGATATGGAAGAAAACGTTGGAATATTGATCTGCATGAATGCTGGAACTGAAAGTCAAAGAAGTGCCAGAAGCACAGCTTTCTCCGACTTCCCTGAACCAATCAGATATATCAGATGTATAATGTGAACTGGAACTTCTAATTCACTTTTTACAGAGACACTAAACTTTACCCAGATGTAGCATAATTCACAGCCTACGGTCTTCCTTTCGTTGGATGTAAGATCAAGATAAACCTAAAGAAAATGTAGATTTACTGTTTAAACTGTAAGATTATCTAAGAAATGTCTATCCTTTAAATTCATGCGTTAAAATTTCTCAATAAATGAGTTTAGCATCATTTACTCTATTCTGATGAGGAAGCGAATATTTGCAGCTGCTATAACAAAAGTGATAACAGGAATGAACTCACCTCGTGGATATTCTACAACATTAAATGGATCAGTTATGTGGCAGGTCTAAGACACCTGAATATTTACACTATAACATATTAGAACAGGCACATTAATATCAAACTGTAATTTGCACCTGCGCTACTTTCAGTTCTCATTGGAAATGAGAATTTAGTCAGTATGGTTTTAATCAATATCAGAGCTGCACAAAGTATAAAAAAAAAAATTCTTCCAAAAATCTTCCTATTTAGGTGTCTGTTTTATGATTTTATAATAGCTTTACTCCATTCATAATGTAATAATAATAATAATAATAATAATAATAATAATAATAATAATAATAATAATAATTATTATTATTATTATTATTATTATTATTATTATTATTATTAACTGTAGGATACAGATGTAAGTGCAGCATTTTCCTAATTATAGTGAACACGTTTTTCAATTAGATGCCTTTTTTTAGAGTAAAAAAAAAATAAATAATCAATTTAAATTTAAAACCAATAAATCAATCAATTAATTAAATGTCCTTATTTTATCCAGTTTATTCTTTAAAACCTTGTGTTTAAAGACAATAGTGATTGCTTGGTCTTCAGCAGCGGTAGACACTGACGCAACCATGTTGCGGATTTTCTTACATTTGTTCTGCTGTACACGGTTTATGGTTAAGTGAGACTCTTGTACACATGTTCTAACGTTATTTTCTGCTGCTGAGCCATTTGCAGGGCAAATGTTACCTACAGTAGGTCTTTATTTCAAAAGCTTTATATTGTGGAAAAAAAGGGAGATTAGGAAATGTGCTATTTTGTAAAGATATTTAGTTTTATTAATTTATTTTATGAATTTTTTTTCATTTATTTTATTATTTGGAAATATCACAATTTGTACTTTATTTTATTTTGTCTGACTGCTTACATAATTCCAAAAACAATAAATTAGACATTATGATGAAACAGTTACTCAGTACTTGAGTAGTCTTTCGTATGACTACTTTTTACGTCTACTTGAGTAATATTACTTTGAAGTACAGCTACTCTTACTTGAATGCATTTT
>JAAGKR010004841.1:35863-56747 GCA_011419295.1 Clarias macrocephalus | reverse complement strand
TCTCTCTCTCTCTCTCTCTCTCTCAGTATGAATCCTTTTTATATCGACAGCTGTCACTGTGAGCGAGCAGATGACTTGTGGCGACTTGTGGATAGTGTAGGCAATTGTTAAATGAAGTGAAAATAAACCAGCATGTGATGGAAGACTATTAAACCGAAAAGGTCAGCTATAACAAAATCGATCTCGGATGCCGTTGAAACGTTGCCATATTAATTATGAATATTGACGGACCTAATGCAGCAGCTGTGTAAACCACGGTTTCAATAAAAATAAAAAAAATAAATAAAGAGGAGGCTATTAGTCTAGTAGAAGAACCGTCAAGCTTCCGTCCACATCAAGGACGCCTTAGTCATGCTTTGGGAGTGTCTCATCAGCCTCTCAGTGTGTTTAATGACGGGTAATACACTCTGCATGAGCTGCTGGAGGGGTTTAATACTCGTTAGCGACAACGCCAGCATCAGTGTTCTGGGTTTGTAACGTCTAGAGATTCATCAAGAATGATCATCTCCTTCTCGAAGGATATAATCGAACCGGGTTTGTAGCACTGCTGTAATTGTGTGTGTGTGTGTGTGTGTGTGTGTGTGTGTGTGTGTGTGTGTAGGTACTCCCAGCCTCTGCATGAGGAGATTGCCCTGCACAAGCACCTGAAGCATAAAAACATCGTACAGTATCTGGGCTCCATCAGTGAAGACGGATTCATCAAGATTTTTATGGAGCAGGTACCAGGAGGTGAGACACCAGCATGCTGACAGAGACACAAGGGGTGAAAAAAAGTAGAAATGGTTGAACAATATAAGAAAAAAAAAAAAACAGAGATGAGGTTATCGGTAAATAGAAATAATTTTCGATTTTTAGATTTATTTTCAGTTTACATTTGAGCAGAGGAGTTGGAGTATTGTTTAATTTCGGTTTGTGTTAGAGAGAGGTGGTGGCCAAAAGTATTGGGACAAAGGTGAACTGTAAATGTTTTAAAGACATTCTTAGTTTTTTTTTGTTTTTTTTTTTTATAATAATGGCAATTTTTTTTATTAATTTGTTATTTTATGCAATGAAATTGTGTATAAAGTCTGTTATCCTTCCTGGATAAGGCTGGGCATCGAGTCAAAAAGACATCTGCAGTACTCTGGTGATACACTTGATTTCTTCCTGAAGGTCATGTATCAGACTGCTCCTGCCTTCTTCACCATTCCCAGACAGTTTTCTATTGAGTGTCGGTCTGGAGGTGATCCAGAAACTCCAGTTTTTACCCAAATAGGCTTGAACTACTTAGTAACACCACCTTGTTTGTGACTATAATACACTGCACATGTTGTCATAATACTTTTGGCCCCCACTTTGTACTAAATTTTCCTGTTTTGAATGACAGGCATGCAAGTTTGTCTTCAAGTTGGCTGATTGATTTTGGTACTTTACATACTAGGAGAACCCAGACACGTTTTTGTTTAAGAGAATTAAAAATAAGATATTATAATTTTTCTGTTATTAACCCTTTTCTCGCCAGCCATGATTTTTCCAACCTGACCTAGACGGAATGCAAAAGACCTCCTGTCTTCTGTGCTGGCTTGTCTGTGTTTTACTGTACTGTACTTTTAAGTTTCTGTTACCTGTAACTGTGTGTGTTGTTTTGTGGTTCACAGGCAGTCTCTCAGCACTGCTCCGTTCGAAATGGGGTCCGCTGAAGAACAACGAGCCGACCATCGGCTTCTACACCAAACAGATCCTGGAGGGGCTCAAATACTTACACGATAACCAGATCGCCCACCGAGACATCAAGGTGCCGGGATTCATATTGTAATTTTATTTAAAAGCAGAAACTTTTTTCAATGGAATTTATTACATCTTATCATCTTATCATCTTGGCATTATATTAGATATTATTATAAACTTAATAAGCATTGTTAATAATAATGAGTGCAATATAAATAATATTGCTGTTAAAAATCTTAATTTTTTATGACTAAGTTCATGCTACAGGGCAACTTAGGGAGAAGTTCCTCGAGTGTTTGTCAGTTAGGCACTCCTCTTTCTTTCTCTATTTTTAGCCAAGAGTTAAACCGTAAAACGGCATTACATCATAACCATCAGTTTTTGCTTGTGTGCTCTGCTGATAAGCCTTCCTTTGTCCCGTTGTGAGAGGGCTGTTTTTGTTACAGAGCGACGTCGTGACATCATACACGGCTCATTTCTTTACTCCAGTCTGTACGGAGGGTCACGTCAGTAAATGTTAATCTGTTTTTGCTCTCGTGTTTATGGATGCTAGAAAATCCATCCGAGTGCACAAATACAGCACAGTGTTCTTGTGGTTTTACCTGGACCGGTGCCACCGTTTCGGAGGAATCATGCAGATAAGAGTGTGTATTTTGTGTTGCTGTTTTAGATCAGAGTTCCTGGGAAGATCTTTTCAAGAATTTCTTCAAGATCTTATCAATTTCTAAAACTCCTGCTCTTCTAACTGTACAGATCTCACTGTGGAGTATGTAGCTACAAATGTATTCATGTATTCAGCCTAAATTACTGCAGTGCAAACAGATCCATAAAATGTGCACCAGCAGGAGTTTTCATCTCTGTATCTGGAACTTATATTTTTACTACCTTTTCAGCAAGGTTAGAAATGTATACACGAGTCAGTTTTAGCCTCCTGCACATTTATTATGATGACTCAACTCGTATATATGTTTCCGTCCTACACAGGGAGACAACGTCCTCATAAACACCTACAGTGGCGTTCTGAAGATCTCAGATTTTGGCACGTCAAAGCGCCTGGCTGGCATCAACCCCTGCACCGAGACCTTCACTGGTATACAATAATAACATTGCAGTTTTCCAAGAATATCTACTGCCCATAGTATTTTTAGTAGTTTTTTAAGTCATGTTTTTGTATCCAGAGCACATGTGTTGAAAAAAGTAGCACATTTAAACTCAAAATACAGAGTTATATTTCTTAGTCTTGATTCTACAATTCTTCTCTAATCTGTTAATAAGCAGTGGTGGACAAACTTACCAAGTCGTGTACTTGAGTCAAAGTATAGATATCCCAGGGAACATATTAAAAGACAAGTCCTACCTGTACATTTCTACAAGCCCCGCCCCTGATAACCTGCCCCCCCCCCCCCTCTGTATTTTCTATGCGGTTTGACTATGCGAGGACCAATGCACAGAAAGATGGAAACCTAATCACAGCGCCGAAACTCGCGGTGAAACCGCATTCACGGCCACCGCGCGAAAACCCCGTATGTGAGATGGGGGTATTAGTAGTTAACAGATTATGGGCCAAACTTCGCCGAGTGATGTTGGTAGAATAATTATAAAGGTCTTGACCGAAACAACATGCATGAGGAAGCACAAAGGAGTTTTCATTTTCTGCAATGTAAACGTACTTTTATCAGAAAGTAACGCAGTAATGTAACGGATTACTTTTTGAAGTCATTTTGTAATGTAATTAGTTACTTTAAAAAGTAACATCCCCCAACACTACACTCCATTATGGCTATGTAGCGCTACTCCATGCGCAAATGTAGTGAAGTAGAAAGTACAGATATTTGTTGCAGGATGTGGTAGAGTAAAAGTAAAAAAAAGTATCCACTAATAAAGCTACATAAGTAACGTCATACACATGATCAGTAATTAACTGTCATTAACAGATTTTTACATCACCATTAACATTCATTATTTTTCTGTAATCGTACACCCCCTGAGTGGTTGCTGCTTTCATCATATAACTAAGAAGCAGCTGGTGTCAAAGTAAGGCTGAGGCTCCATATTTCTTACTACCTGGTATAAATATTTTAAAAATAGGATTTCTTCATGTTTTTTTTCCCCCTTCATAAGGTCCTCCTCGTAAACAAACTCACACTGCAAGCAGACATGATACAAACCAGGAATCTGAAAATATAGATAAATTACACAAAATGTGACGTAATACCTGATTTAATATTAATATGAATGTCTAGCTGACTTCTTGTAAAGTCCTGACTTGCAGTTCGCATTCTTCGGCCTGGGAAACTATTGTCTGCGGTCACAAATAAATACATATATAAATACATACAAGAGTACAGTCAGTTCTTTGAAACAAATGTCTTCCGGTAATTCCTTTTCCCTTGGCTAAACGTTAGGGTACATTTTAGCCCTCGAGGCTCTCACAGTCTGTACTGAGCTGCTCTTTAAAGGGTCCCTTGAGGTTTTTCTAAGAGAATTAAAGGCAGTGTGTTTGTCCCAGGCCTGTATCTTGCTCAGAGGCCTTCTCATCTTTCACACACATCAAAGAAAGCATATTACATCACATTGTTCTAGTGACATTAATAAGTTTATCACACATGAACGTTCTTTCATGAATAAGTTTCACCCTTATTGTGTTGAGTCTTGTTTGGACATACGATAACAGTAGAACCTACAGATAAATTACTGATCTGATGTTACTTATGATGTCACAAATGATAGGAAGATATTTGCATCCACTGCAAATTCATGAGCAGAAACTAAAGTGTGTGTGTGTGTGTGTGTGTGTGTGTTGTGTGTGTGTGTGTGTGTGTGTGTGTGTATTTTTATTTGCAGGAACATTGCAGTACATGGCTCCTGAGATCATAGACAAAGGCCCTCGTGGTTATGGGAAACCAGCAGATATCTGGTCACTGGGTTGTACTATTATAGAGATGGCCACAGGCAAACCACCTTTTTATGAGCTGGGGGAACCACAGGCAGCTATGTTTAAGGTCAGAGAACTTCCCATAATTCATTTCACAAGCTTCTTCTGTAGAGACTTGGCCTTAGTCCTAAATGCAAGAATTCATGCCTAGCCTAGTCATTCTAAGTTTAGTTTAGAAAGCCCTTGGAATAAGTTATGGTCTGTGTTTTTTTTTTTTTTTCCCCCTGTGTATAATTTTTGTTCATGCACTAAAAAATATGCCACCATCCTCTAATCCCTGTGAACAGGCAGCTTGATTATGGCCTTAGCAACCAACATTATCATCTCATTAAACATTAACAAAGACGGTCATAAAGTTAGCATCGAGTAATTACAGTAATGTGCGTGTAAAATGCCTCAATAAAATAAGACATTCATTGAAGCAAATGAGAATGAAGTGCAGATAAAGTAAATGGGAAAGACAACACACAGGCATATGTACAGTACAGCACATTCAAGCACAATTGTTTGCATTGCCACTGGGCAAAGTCGTGTTAAGCCATTAAGTACTGACATAAAATAAAATAAGATACATCTGTTTAAAGTTTTTGAAAGAAGGGAGAACTGACAGACTTTGAGAGTTTTAGCTGCTGTAACTAAAATAACCATTTTTATACCCGTGGAGAGCTTAAGGGGATTTCAAAATGAATATTCTTCAGATGGATAGACTGGTGGAAAGATTGGAAAAAATGTTTCCCTTTTTTTTTTTTTAAGGAGTGTGTGCCTGATGTAGCCTCAGATTCCTGTTCTTGGCTGACAGAAGTGGAACCCGATATGTCGTTGTAGCCAATCCACCTCAGTTTCCAAGCCTGTATCTGAGTTATTGTCCGTATGGTCATCTCATTAAGATCGCATCCGATGCGGATGTTTTTTGTTTTTTTGTTAAACACTAACTGAATTTCTTGATCTGTATCTTTATGATTTACTGAGTTGTGCTGAATAATTGAGTTTCTATTAAATGTCATCCAACATACATCAGTTGTAGTGTAAACATGAATGCACAAAAGAACACTTCTTCAATGTACACTATATGGATAAAAATCTTTGGTCAAACCTGTGAATTATTGAATTCAGGTGTCCTTATCCCCAGTGAAGGACAATCTTCATGCTTCTGCATACCAAGACATCTTAGACAATGCTACAGTATGCTTCCAACTTTGCGGCACCAGTTTGGGGAAGGTCCTTTTGCATTTTCCAACGTGATTGTGTCTGTAAGATCTTTTGCTCAGGCGGCACCACAGGACCGCTACATCGAGACCTCGCCTCGTGTCTATCTCTTTGCACACCTGCAGAAGGGGAGGCTGCCTGCCTAGTGAGGCTAACGAAAGAACGATGAGTGAAGATCTTGACTGGCCCGCATGGAGCCCTGACCTCAAACCCATCAGGTATCTTTAGGGTGAACGGGAATGGAGATCGTAAGGCAGGCCTTCTCGATCAACATCAGTTTCTGGACTATGCTCTACATTGATCAAGGTCTGACAAATGCTCTACAGAATGAATGGGCACGAAACACTCCAAAACTATGCGGACAGGAAGAATGGAAGCTGTTATAGCTGCAAAAAAGGGAGCAACTCCATATTGAAGTATATGTATTTGGATGCAATGTCATTGCAGGTTTGGCCAAATAATTTTATCCATATAGTGTATTTTAACTTTTCTTAAGTTTCCTGTTTCTTAAGGACATGAAACACAACCTGTACTGTATGTTTCCTACACGTCAGAAGAGAGCAGTTACTAGTAGCAATGATTATGAAAACAAAACAACTCAGCAACTATCGTTTAACTCATCTGATTTGAAATGTAGAAAAGTAAGATAACATCGTTTAACCTTCTTTGTAGCTCACTATCACCTGATATAACTGAAACTACTGGAAGTCCTGAGAACATGAAAACAGTTGTGAAATGCTGAACATTCCATGGACATTTTAAAAGACAGAAATCCAAACAATATAAATAAACATCGTCATGCCTCTTAAAACCACGCAGCTTACCGTCAGTATATGATTGTTATTGATTCAGACCCATTTATTCGGCTGAGCTGTACGTTCCTCACCCATGTAGGGTCGGTATCGCTAAGAAAAAAAGCAGGATTGCCCATAATTCCACGCGTTCAGTGAGAGAACGTAGCCGCAGAGGCTACAGGCGCTGAGATGTGATAAAGGCTTTGCTAAAAATATGCGTTTTATGAAGCCATGAACTGCCTTAGGTTATGTGTTCTTATTACTTTGTGTATGTGTGTGTAGGTAGGAATGTTTAAGATCCATCCGGAAATTCCAGACACCATGTCGTCTGAGGCCAAGGCGTTCATTCTGCGATGCTTCGAGCCGGACCCGGACCTGCGTGCTTCAGCCAACGAGCTGCTCATGCATGAGTTCCTCACAGTCACGTCCCGCAAGAAAAAAGCCAAGGGCAACAACTTCACAGGTGTGCCGCTTTGTATTCTATGTAGTGTTGCATACAGTGTGTAAATTGTGTCGCACTGTACAGATCACGATTTTGAAAATAAAAAACTTAAACAACTTTTTACACATCCTGTCAGATTAGCTATGTGGCTAGTATTAGCGGTAAATATTGTAAACTGATTTATCCAAATTAGTTGTTAGTGTATCTTATGTTGGGTACAGTACAAGGCTGTTTTTAGATTGTTTAGGCATTCTCTTAACTAATCCTGTCAGGTTAGCTCGTGGTTTATAGCAATAGCTAGCAAGATCACACATTTATATTTTAGCTTAAACGTTCTTTCAGAAATCCTGTTCCTGTTTTACTGCTTGTGTGCCTAGCATTAGCAGTGAATTTTGTGAGCAAAATTAATGATCATTTTCTTCAGAAATCCTGTCGGATTAATTTAGGAGACATAACTGGCTAGGATTTGCAGAGCAGACTGTAAACCAAATAAATTAAACATAATCTCAGAAATTCTGTCAGAGTGTCAGGAAATGTTAGCTATACGCTAAGCATTATCAGTGAGGATTGTAAAGATTTTGTAAAATTACTTTAACAATTCTTTATAAATCCTGTCAGATTATCTTGTGTTAAATAAGTGGCTAGCGTTAGCTGTTAAGATTGTGACTAAAGCTACAGATGTTAAACAATGTACTGTACAATGAACAAAAACATTCTTTCTGAAATCCTGTTAGTCTATTTTGTGCTACATGTACAAATGGTTAACAGTAGCAGGGAAAATACTGTTAGCTTAGCTTTAGTTAGCTATGTTAAAGGCATTAGCACAAATGTGTTGACCAAAATTACAGATTAGTTTTCGCTCTGCATTAATTTTTTTAATATATTTTTTTATCACATCTGATGTTTTTACAGTTTATAATGAAGGAAGTGGCTTTATATTCACTGCTAATGTGGCAAGCGTTACTGTAAACATTTCCTCAGAAATCCTGTCAGATAAACCTAGGTTAGCAATCTGACAGGGCTTATCTGGGCTTCCTTAACTACTTCAGCTCTTAGTTGTGTTTTAACTTTTATATCACTTTTTATAAATATTAAGGATGTCATCGTGAATTAACACCCTTACATATATTTTCTTTGGCTGACAACCCGTGTAAAATGCTTAGTATGGTCCACAATATGGACTTTTATTGTCCCACTGTTTCGATTAGCTCGGAAAGTGCACTTCCACACAGAGCTGTTCAGGGGCAATTTAATTCAAGATACAAACACTGAATCTGTGCGTTTTAGTTAAAAAAGGAGAAAATCAAGTTTGAATGCAGGATCTTCATTGTATTTCAGCTTGGACATTAACAGTTGTTTTGGAGACCTCTAAGATATCAAGATATCATGCAAACTTTTTATTTCATTTTTACTTTTAAATGTGTCCTTTATCATTTGAAAATTATTTTAATGTATTTTCTTGTTTGTGTTTTTTTTTTTTTCCAGCTTTGACCCCAGCAAGTGGTGAGTCTGCTAAACCCTTCAGACTGTGCTGTTTATTAATGAAATCGATAAGCTTTACTGAAATTAAGAAACTGTAACTGGATCCTAATCCCTACTTTGTCTTGCCAGAATATGTGCGCAGCATCTCACTCCCTGTTCCAGTTGTGGTTGAGGACACGAGCAGCAGCAGCGAGTACGGCTCCGTCTCTCCAGACAACGAACTGAGCGCCAACCCCTTTGTGTTCAAGCCCAGCATGAAGTGCCTTAGTGAGAGAGAGGTCAAAGGGCATCGTTCGCTCTTCCTTAGGTAACTACCGAGAGGAGTAGAAACAGAGACAATTGAGACAAACCTACAGACAATGATTTGAGATGTAAAATAGTGACGGCGTCACTGTTTCAATCTGCTGCGCTCATGAGTATGTGTTCTTTAGCATACCAGTGGAGCAGTTTGAGGACCACAGCGCCCCTCCGTCTCCGGAAGAGAAAGACCCTGGCTTCTTTATGCTGAGAAAGGATAGTGAGCGCAGGGCAACTCTGCACCGCATCCTCACTGAGGACAGAGACAAAATAGTCAGCAACTTGCAGGAAGCACTTATGCAGGTGATTTTTTTTTTATATATATATTGTATTGAGATGAGATAACCATTAAAATTACCATGACATCAACCTCATTGACACTCTCGCTTTATAGGGTACGGAAGAGACCAAGCTAACGCACGAGCACATTTCCACTCTGGTGGCCAGCTTGGGGGATTTTGTACGGATGGCTGATAGAAAGATCATTGCCAACACGTTGTCACAGCTGAAACTGGAGCTGGACTTCGACAGCGTTGCTATCAGCCAACTGCAGGTGGTGCTGTTCGGCTTCCAGGATGCGGTGAGTCTCAGTTTATTTTCTTATCTGCAAATATCAGTTGAGGAGTCAGGTTCGAGGACCATTAGATGTACATATGGGGAACAAATCAGGTGTATCACCATACTCAGGACACCCAGTATTGTCTTATTTTATCTTGGTTAACAATTTTTATGGACATAGAGATGCAAAAAGTGTATGGATGAGAGAGAGGGAGTATATGTTTCTGTATTCCTCTATATTTGGTTATTTAAATTGCTTATGAGGCGACAGGAATATGAATATTAATACTACTTCGTTCCACACATCTATGATATATAGTATCATCGATTGATGATAAATGGTTAAGGCCCATACAGGAATCTCTGGTTTTTATCTTGAGTGAAGACTGAGTGTAATGTAAGGAGTACTCTGATGAGAAGAGGATTTTCAGATTTTTTGGATGAGAATAAAAATTCTACAACGTCCCTTAAAGATTGTCTTTCTTTTATAATACTGCCACCTACTGGCCATCATGCTGTACTATACTTTATTTATTTGTGAATTTCCACCATTGAACATGCCAAAGAATTATTTGAGAAAGATCTGACCAAAGCACTGTGTGAGTAATCTATCTTAAATATTATTAGATAATGCATATATTCATAGACAGATAGATAAATAGAAAATAGAATCTTTAGAATTAGAATTATTTAGAATTTAGATAATTTAGAGTTATTATTCTTTTAGAGAGCTGGAACACCTGTCCAGGAGACTAGTCAAACCGTCTGGGAGTTATAAAGGTTTCATTGTCACATGACACACAGCGGATTTTCCTATAATAATCCGCTCACTTTGCATGGTCAGCTTGTCATACAGTAATGCTGATCATCCGTACATGCATGTGTCTGCAGATGAACAAAGTGCTGCGCAATCACAATATCAAACCTCACTGGATGTTTGCTCTGGATAACATCGTCCGGAAAGCCGTCCAGACCGCCATCACCATCCTGGTGCCAGGTAATGACTGTTTGTTTATCAGTGCATGCATTTTCTTTTGCCATTGCCATTTTATTTATTTGTATATATCTCTCTCTCTCTCTCTCTTTTTTTATTTTTTTTTATTCAGAGCTCAGGCCGCACTTCAGCCTGGCATCCGAAAGCGACGCTGCCGACCAGGAGAATGTCGACGACGATGTCATCCCTCACGCAAGCCTCGGCAACAAACGCAGAAGTTCGACCATCGCCAACCACGATGACACGGTGGCCACGTCTGGAGTGAGCACGCTCAGTTCGACCGTCTCCGAGTCTCAAACCGCGCAGCGCTCCGTCAGCATGGAACTCGGCCGCATGAAGCTCGAGACCAACAGGTGCCCACGGAAATCTCTTTAATACGATTTTAACACATTATTTGTCTGATTATTATTATAATTATAATGTTTGGTTGTTGATCAAATAAAAGCAGTTCTTTTTACGTGGTCTTGACTTGTGTGTGTTTCAGGTTGTTAGAGGAGTTGATGGAGAGGGAAAGAGAGTATCAGTGTATACTGCATCAGGTTTTGGAAGAGAGAGAGAGGGAGATTAAACTTCTGAAAATTCGTTCTGAAACCAGAGGTTAGTCTACACCCACACACACACACACACACACACACACACACACTGTTACAGTTATACACTCCATGCTGCGTATTAATTTAGAAGTAATAGATTTTGCTATTTTATTATATGAAGTCAAACCGGGACTTTTGATGAAAGTAAACACTCCCTTTATTTCTCTATATAATCCGCTGCTACACTAATGCACTTATCTCAGCGTTTCACTAGTACTTGGATACCATCAAGATTTTCAAGAACGTTTTCTCAATACGGCGGAGCCATGATCAGACTACAGTGGGCTTTGAACCACCTCTGCGCGCATCGTCATTCATGGATTCTTTAAAACGTTCTCACCGTTCGAATGCTTTACTGCTTTACACCGTCTCCTGTGCTTGAAGTCTTCTGTGAACGCCAATCGTTTTATACGACTTCATATGACTAGAAATTTCATCAAGTCCCGGTTTCACTTGAACGCCCCTCGTTTAAGCAAGCATTCGTTTTAGTGTGTGTTTTGTGTGTTTTCTTCCTCAACGCAGACATTGCCCCTCCTTCAGTGAGTACTCCGAGTTCATTTGGAGGTGAGGCCGATCCCGAGCTGCTCAAATGGCTCAGGTTACATGGAGCTGACGCAGACGCTATAGACAGGGTAATGTCTAGCTCCATCTTTATTATAAATATATGTTTTTTAAATTTTTTTCAAAAGTTGAGTTGAGCATTTCTCCTACTGTAGATTGTAGCAGAGGACTACACTCTGGATGACCTGCTTCATTGCGTCACCAGGGACGACCTGAAAAGTCTGAGATTAAAGTGAGTTTATTATTATTATTATTATTATTATTATTATTATTATTTTAAAAATAATGGACCTCAGAATGCAGTGTTTTAATATAAAGTTATGTTTAAATGTATAACGTGCCAAGCCGGAAATTACCTCTCTCTCTCTCTCTCTCTCTCTCTCTCTCTCTCTCCCACATACACACACACAGAGGTGGAATCCTGTGCAAACTATGGAAAGCTATAACGGAATATCGAGAGAAACCCGGATAAGACGCCGGCTTGCTATCTGCTCCACTCCACTATATTCCGGTGTGTTTACAGACCAAATGCCTGAGAACCTGCTCGAGAACCCTCACAGACACATCACGACTACGGCACAAGCTCTGGCCATCTCTGAACTGCTTGATCAACATTTTATGCAATATCCAGTCTGACGCTGACCCGAGTGTTAACACCCAGTCATGTTGGGTGTGGTCTAGACCATGACTCGTGGGACATGATGATGATGATAGAGAGTTTTATACTGATACAAGTTTTAATAGCAGCTTGTACCAGGTCTGTTTTGTTCATGTGTACGCACGTATTGACTTCTTTCACTATTTATAAAGACGCGGATGGAACGCTGGTGAAGCTGTACACAGGTTGGGAGTTTTTACGTACAGAAGGAATAGGTTCGGTTTCTTTGCTCGGTCGTGTTTACAAAATGAAACTGAGACTGATTATTGTCCTGAGAGACAGTCCTGACAGAAAGACTTTCCTAAGCTACCTAAAGCTTACATGTGCTTCTGTTTTAAACACATAACTAGGTTTTCAATCTTAACACTATATTTTTACTATTATTATTATTATTATTATTGTTGTTGTCTGATGTCATTTTATTTTCCGTTACAGAGTGTAAATGCTCGTATTTAACATGTAATTAGCTTGTTTGAGCTTTTGTACTGGGTCCCGTATTTTGGCACAAGGAAACGTTGTTGCATATTTGAGTCAGTTGCCATAACGATGTACCATTTCCATAACGCGTAATCCTTACAGCTCTTTATATTTGTACTGTATTAAACTAGATGTGAACATTGATCAAAGTAAGTCAGATTTCGGTAACAAGTGAAGTATCTGGATTTTTTTTTTTTTTGGTCATAGTTTATATATACAGTATATATAAAATGTTTCTTAATACATACCTCCAACCAACCAATATACTGTACATTCTATATGAATCCTGACTTTATAAAGCTTTAGCCCGGTCATAATGCTTAGCTTTAATATATTGACTCAATGAATACAGCTTTATCTGTATTTGATATTTGATATTTAAATGTCATTTTTGTTTATTTAATCCTGAATAAAGAATGAGATCATTTGTCTATGACTATATGACAATCCTAAAAATTAACTGTGAAATTAAAGTGGGACCTGAAAAACCATTTGAAACTTTGTCTGAGAGTGTGAGATCACGCGTAAGGCAAAAACTATTGGAGGAAAAGAAAACTACCCTATTCAGGTGTAAAACGATCTGTGGATAGATCAGCAGAATGACGGGAAAAGACAGAGTGTCGAGAGGGGAAGAAACTACTCATTATCCCAGATCATGTGTAATTATTCCAGACGTGACAAAAAACAGACAAGAGCACGTTCAGGTAAACACTTCAAAATCTACTGAACGAGAAGATCGAGGCATTTTTAAGGCAAAGAATTATACATAATATTCAAAGGCAAAGTCGCTCATTTGATCTTCATTCAAATAAGCATCTATTTCACTTCCTGAGTTTAAAATGACTGCAGAAAAATATGCTGAAGCCGGCGGCAGTAAACGTCTGGCACGGCGTCCCCACCGATGATGAAGAAACCCAGCATCTGTGCGTTCCAGATTACAAACATAATGGAGTCGCCGTACTTCAAAGCAAATGAACAAATCCCAGATAAGACACGAAACACACTTTTGTTTTAATAGCTGATATTTAATACTCTGGCTTTGTGAAACAAATCTCGAAGAAATAAAAGTTATTATTCAAATTAAAATATGTCCCTGTTCAAGTAGGGTAAAATAAGTTGGGGAATGTTTTTCTAATTTGTATTTTTTTTTTTTTTCAAGAACAAATACTGACACAATTCTAAACATATCAATTGAAAGGAGAAAAAAAAATGGCACAGTGTTCATTTAATTGAGCTGTCGATTTAAACAATGGAAAGAATTAAATAACTCATTAAAGAAGGATTTCCAATACAACGTTGCGTGTTCCCAAATCAGCTGGGAAAAAGCATAAGGTTTACTTACAGAAGACTTCAACCACATTACAGTGATGAGATTCTTAGCGCAAGTCAAACATGTGAATGGTACAAACATTTTAAAAAAGGCTGCGAGTGACAATCCCGGCCAAGTGAACACTCAGCGAGTCACTTGTTGGATCTGTACACTACGGGAACTCGGTTATCGCCACATTCCCTGTACATTCATTCCCACATGCTTGGGCCATTAAAGGAATTCCTGGGAGGGCAGCGTCTCCGACGTGACGCAGCCAGTCTGATCATGGCTTCGGTGCACTGAGAAAACGTTCTACCTTGATGCTATCTGAGCGCTAGTGAAACACTAGGTTGATTTAAACACCCTGGGCATTTCCACTGAGCGACATAGTAGCAAAATGATTTAAAAGAAGAAAAATAAACAACAACAATATTCCTAAGAATTAAAAACTTCATTGCTACATTTTGTTAAAATGAATCAGTCAGATACAGCTCGGGGAAACAAGATACAAACAACTGCAAAATAATCAGTTTCTTATGATGAACAGTTTCGTTTAATGTTTTGAGAACCGCTGAGAATATTTCTCCTAAATTCAGAACTCAAAAATGCAAATAATTTGTAAATAAATTGTGTTCATGCTTTAGCTAAACACCATTAAGAAACCAGTATTTGGTGGAATTAAAACCGTGATTTGCAGTTACAGCTTTCATGCGTTTTGGCTCTCCACCAGTTTTTCACATCGCTGTTGGTCATCACTTTATATCACTCTTTCTGCAAAACCGCAAACAGCTCAGCTTTGCGATCCTCCACGTTCCTCGTGATGACGTTCCAGATGTTTTCTGAAATAAACTGCAGTGGTCTCGTATTTCTTTCCAGAGCTGTAAATTAGTAGAATTGTTTATATACATATACTGTATATAAAGAAACAGAAATTAGAAATCAGTCAGTATAACTGATAACTTTGAGGAGTATTAGACCCTTCAGCTGTCAGCATTTCTCCACGTTTCTCCTGCTTTAATTTCCCTCCTCTTGCAGCTTGGCCTCTCTAAACTCCTGTTTGACTTTGTCCAGCACTCCCGGGCTGAAGATCACATCCAGTGCCGTCATGGCCAAAGCTTTGGCGGTGCGAAGAGTATAAAACTGAGCTTCATCTGCACCTGCGAGATCACCGCCAAAAGTGGCGCGGATTACACCAGACGTGACGGACAGGAGTGGAAGAATTAAACGCTTGAGTATCAGCGAGACGTTGGTGAGACTCACCGGAAGCAGCTGTATATTCCGCGGTGTGATTCAGTGCCTCGGAGCCGATGTAGAAATAAGGGTGAATCCCTGGGACAGCGTGACTCACGTTCCCGAAATCTGTAGAGCCTGAGATCAAGGAGACTGAAGTCAATCTCAAAAAACAATACACATAACACGGGCTTATTATAGACTCTGGAAATATGGTTTCACCACCATGGTTTCATGAACTACTGAAAGCAAAGCGATTCACTTCAAATCAGCCTGAAGATACTGTATGTCCAGAAAGGAAACCATGGCGTCGATGCGTCATCGTTTCACCTGAAAAGCCCTCGGCGGTGAACTCCATGCCAAGAGCTCTCCCGTTCTCCTCGTACAGATCTTCCAGTGTGCGGTTCCTCAGGACTTCATAAAACTCGTTCTTATCAAACTCGATCTCAACCTGCAAGACACAAGAGGAGGAGAAAAAGTCGCCGTTTCAGACGGGTCAAATTATTGGGCTGCATCAAGCAAAGAAAACAACTAAGGAAATGATTGGAACTGGGTGTTCAACACATTATCAAAACGTGGAAGGACATTGCTGAACCGCGGGCTGAAGCACATGAAGCGATGCACCCATCATGCATAGCAGCAACAATGTACAATCATCTGTGGTTGCTTTAGTCTAGACTCAGGAACGTTATGTGGCGATAAAATGAAGTCAGCTGACGACCTGAATGTTCTGAATGACCAGGTTATCACATCTATGGAGTTTTTCTTCCCTGATGGAACAGACATTTTCCAGGACTCAAATTGTGAAAGAGTGGTTCTGGAAGCCTGAGGAATCATTTTGTGCACTCACCTTGCATCCTGTGGCGAGAGCAGCGGCGTGAAAGCAGGCCTCAGCCTTGGCTCTGAACTTGGGCAGGTCTCGGTGCGAGGACGTGCGCAAGTAATACTCCAGCTCGCTGTAGTCGGGGATGATGTTGGGTTTCACACCGCCGTGCTTTATGACACCTGACCAAGACACACGCAATCACTCAGCTTCACACACTTTCTGCGTTTTTAGTCAAAACTGACCAGAGTATCATAAATCAACGAGGAGGACGGAGAGAGCGCGAGGTGAATGATGTTACTGGAGCTCACCATGGATCCTCCAGTCAGGTCTGAGCTGTTGGCGCAGTACGGAGATGCTACTGTAGGCCATGACAGCTGCATCTAGAGCATTTATTCCTTCCCAGGGATACGCTGATGCATGAGACGCACGACCGCGGTACTTCACCTGCACGCTGAAAGATTGGAAGACAAACATCACTAATCAGGGTTTATGGTTGTTTCTACATCAGAGTGGCTTAGTGTTTAGCACTGTTGCCTTGCACCTCCAGGTTCTGGGTTCGATTCCCGCCTCGGGGTATGTGTGCATCCTCCCACAGTCTACAAGACGTGCAGATTAGACTAACTGGCGTTCCCAAATCGCTCGTAGTGTGTGAATACGTGCATAAGTGTGTGTTCTGTGATGGATTGGCACCCCGTCCAGGGTGTACCACGCCTCGTGCCCTAAGGCTCCTGGGAAAGGATCCAGGTCCCCCTTGACTCTGTATATGATGAAGGTTTTCAGTACTGCTTAAACAGCGCTGAGGGTTTTAAGTTCTGTCAATCGTTAAGTATCTAGTCAGTTCTTAGCTGAGTGACCTACTGGTCAATACTGGACTCACCCATGTATTGCCATGGCTGGTAGATAGGTGGCGTTCTTCTGAGTGGGATGAGCCATAAACACCACATCCAGATCCTCGAAAGCTCCTTCTCGAAGCAAATCCACTTTCCCGCCTCCATCCTCTTCTGCTGGAGTTCCCAACACGGTGACCTAACAAGTAAACCAACACTCAAAAACACTGGACTGTGCATGAGCCGAAAGATTTCTACTTACACTGACCGGCCACTTCATTACGTACACTGCTGTTAAGCTGCTCGTTAATGCAAATATGTAATGAGCCAATCACGTAGCAGCAACTTTTATGATGAAAATTACAGGCCTCTCTTATCTTTTTAAGTGGGAGAACTTGCACAATCGGTGGCTGACTAAATACTGTAAACAGACCATTTATACTATATGTGTTGTTTTAAGATGACAGAATTTCATGGCATTTTTAAGCAATATGAAAGCTCTAGGGCATGTTTTATTTTGGAGAGACTGAAACAACCTAACACAACCTAAAAATAATTACCAGTCTAACTGGAGTCAGAGCAGCCACAATGAAAATGAGATGAAAATACATTCAGCATCGTGATATATATATATATATATATAGCCGTGGTTGGCTTCTCATGATATACGATTTCACGCCAGCCATCGTTGCTGTAAGGGAAGTTACAGTCTCTCTCACAAACACACACACTCACACACTTAATTGTACTCCACAAATGACAATTTGGAGCTCACAGTGCATGTCTTCGAACTCTGGGAGGAACCCGGACGACCCAGAGGAAACACAGCAAGCACGGGGACATCACGTCAAAGACAGTAGAGGCGACATTTGAAACCCTGGACGCCGATGTGCCAATCGATTTATACGATCTACCAGAGACGAATCGTTTGACTATAACTGTTCAAGATCTGTGTGCGCGTTTAGATCAGTGGTTCTACAGGAGAACCCCGGTTCTGTAGTACTTTCTTATCTCCCTGATTTATTTCATCAAATAATTAGTATTTTCTTAATTGAAATGGGTGTAAATGTGGCCTTGCAGCTCCAGGGTCGACTTCCAGGTATTCCGCTTTCCTCCCACAGTCCAAAAACATTAGGTTAACTGCCGTTCCCAAATTGAACGCAGTGTGTACGCATGTGTGTGTGTGAGTGGGTTCACCCTGCAATGCATTGGCACCCTGTCCAGGGTGTACCCTCCCTCGTGCTCCAGGCCCTCTGCGACCCTGTACACAGGACAGGCGGTATAGAAGATGAACGTTCCTCCATGAATAAAGTTGAGAACCACTCGTTTAGATGATAGTGTGCTGAGTAACAAGCTACACTGTTAACCCAAAAGTTGTTTCTATGCAAACAGTTTGAGTAAATATCACTTAAAAAATATTGTTTTATTGCATTACTTAAACAGTATGAGTAGATGAGACAATCACTAGGTGTACTCAATTTTGTTTTTTACCTAAGTTTTACCTAAGGCCACACACCGAGTTGCCTGGCTGATTGGCTCAAGATTCGAAACTAGTCTGGGATTGTTTGTTGGAGGATATTGAGGAAATTGCACCTTATTAGCTTTTTTTTCTGCAATTTACCTTCTCCTTGGACAGATATGTTTTCTGCCTGGAACTTATCCGCAGTAGGATGCAGCTGAAAAAATTACATTCGCATTTTTCAGTTTTCACAAGTTTGGACGGTTTTAAATGAGAGTTGAATGCAGGAAAGAAGAGGCCATTTTCTTGGTGAACTTGGTGAGTAGTTCCAGTTGTAAGTTCAGAAGTTGAGTAATTCAAGTACTCCAAATTAAAAACAGTTGAAACTTTTGTAGTTAAATGTCTTTTTCTTTTAACTTGTCTTGCATACAGCACACAACTTGTACAGCAAGTTAACAGAGGTTCCTTTGTGTTGTAAGTAACTTTGTCTGTATGCAAAAATGTGGCGTGTTTTGTATTTTTCAGGTTTACTTGGAGTTTAACAGAGTTGTTAGAAAAAATCTTAAAGAAGAATTCTTTGGTGAGCTTGATGGGTTTTGTCCAAACTTGATGGAAATCTTCAAGAGGAAGATTCAAGGTTGGATTGGCCAGCAATTAGCAGAGCTAATACTACAGACTAAGGTGGATTGATATTTCTGTTTTTTGTTGTAATAATATTGATGGTTGATGTCAGAGTCAAAAATCTCAACAAATAAAGCCAAGGCTCTGCATATGGCGTAGCACCAAAGTAAAGAAAGAAAATGTTTATTAGTTCCTCAGAGTGTGTGCTAAACCCCGTATATGCATCTCTATCTATGATCTTCAAGAGCAGCTCCATGAGTAACTTTATTTAAATGATTATAGTTAGTTACTTAATATTGTTACAAAACGTTGCAATTTTGCTGTATGCAATGAAGAATCTTAATGATGGAGAATCCTTGGACATTCCAGTGGAAATTCTCTGCTATGAGGACAACAGAGCCACAAGCCACAGCAACACCACAACTGAACCCCTCAAGAGTGGGGATCATCCTAGAGGGCAGCCTCGTAATGGATGCACTCAACGAAATGCCTCTTGTTTGACTTTGCACTCCACTTGGAGTCCGCGAAGTTCATTAAAAACACTTTTACCTTCATTCAGCAGGTAATGTTAAACTTGGATCGAAGTGAGTTCAAAAGCTGATGACTGATCTTGCAGTGTAAGACACATTCATGATCCTGGCACAATTGCAAATATTCTTACAGTTACACATTTTGTAATATGTGTCTGTTTCTTCTTGTAATTCATGTGTAAAAGTGGTTTCAGATTTTGTATCATTATCAGTGATATTTATTGCTTTGTTATATGTTTACAAAAAATAAATCAATACTGCATTGGGTGGTCATTCACAACAAAGAAAATGCAGTGAAAAGTGAATCTAACTTAAAATATTAAGTTCTGACTCTTACATTTAAATTGACTCTACTTACATATTATTTTCTACTACTATGATTAGTATAATGCGTGTATGACTTTTAAATATTACATTGGGACTGTTTTAAATTTAAGTTGAGTCTACTTAAACAAATAAACTTTTTCTACTGTTGCTTACTTAAATCATATAACCACTTAGCCAATGATTATCACTTAGCCAGTGTTATGCGCTAAAATGCCCCCCGCCACAGATTGCCCCCCCCTACATAATCTCTATCAAAAATGTTGTATTTTGTATTACTTTAGACCATAAATTCTAATTATTTCATATCTTATCAAATATCATATTACTATTATAATTAACCCTAGGCACGTGACATCTGTCAAGACCATTAACACAAATTCTCATATAATGTTTATTTTGTGGCACATTTATTTGGCAGGGATTTGTCATATAATACAAAAATGTTTACACTAAAATATTTATGAAATAAAAAAATATTATAATTTTTTTATTATGAAAAATTACATGAAATTATTATTATAAAATGAGCAGAACCGGGACGCCGATGTGCCAATCGATTTATACGATCTACCAGAGACGAATCGTTTGACTATAACTGTTCAAGATCTGTGTGCGCGTTTAGATCAGTGGTTCTACAGGAGAACCCCGGTTCTGTAGTACTTTCTTATCTCCCTGATTTATTTCATCAAATAATTAGTATTTTCTTAATTGAAATGGGTGTAAATGTGGCCTTGCAGCTCCAGGGTCGACTTCCAGGTATTCCGCTTTCCTCCCACAGTCCAAAAACATTAGGTTAACTGCCGTTCCCAAATTGAACGCAGTGTGTACGCATGTGTGTGTGTGAGTGGGTTCACCCTGCAATGCATTGGCACCCTGTCCAGGGTGTACCCTCCCTCGTGCTCCAGGCCCTCTGCGACCCTGTACACAGGACAGGCGGTATAGAAGATGAACGTTCCTCCATGAATAAAGTTGAGAACCACTCGTTTAGATGATAGTGTGCTGAGTAACAAGCTACACTGTTAACCCAAAAGTTGTTTCTATGCAAACAGTT
>JAAGKR010004841.1:0-35843 GCA_011419295.1 Clarias macrocephalus | reverse complement strand
GTGTTATGCGCTAAAATGCCCCCCGCCACAGATTGCCCCCCCCTACATAATCTCTATCAAAAATGTTGTATTTTGTATTACTTTAGACCATAAATTCTAATTATTTCATATCTTATCAAATATCATATTACTATTATAATTAACCCTAGGCACGTGACATCTGTCAAGACCATTAACACAAATTCTCATATAATGTTTATTTTGTGGCACATTTATTTGGCAGGGATTTGTCATATAATACAAAAATGTTTACACTAAAATATTTATGAAATAAAAAAATATTATAATTTTTTTATTATGAAAAATTACATGAAATTATTATTATAAAATAAGCAATCTAAAAAAATACATGCGTGTGTGTATGTGTGTGTATATATATATATATATATATATATTTTTATATTTTGCTTATTTTATAATGTTTCTTTTTTGTGTCATTTCTAAAAATCATAAACCTATGAATTTTTGTTCTAATATAATATTCGATAGAGATTATGTAGGGGGGGGGCAATCCGTGGCTGAGGAACATTTTAGCGCATAACACCGGGTGTACAGTGTAGACGTCCACGCTTGATTGGCACACCTTGATTGGCACAGGCCACGCCTCCCCGCACTCCAGCGCCGCCTTCAGGCCAAGCGCTGCCGCAGCTCCGCTCTCCGCTATCAGGTTGTGGCCGCACGCGTGGCCTATAGAGGGCAGAGCATCATACTCACACAGGAACCCCACATTAACCACAGACCCAACATCTGCACCACCTACTGGTCCCCATGTGGCCCGGAAAGCTGTGTCTAGTTTGTAGTGTGCCTCCACCGTCCATCCTGTCTCCTGTGTGAAAAACTGAACCAGAGTATCATGGGATTGTCTTTCCTTATATGCAAGTTCTGGGCAATGCCAGATCGCATCTCCTAACTGATGGAGTTTTTCCTTGGAATCATTAATGGAAGTGCAGACCTGCTGCTTCAGTGCTTGGAGTTTCTCAGCCATTCTGTAGCAGCACGCTATGATCTATGACACCAAATCTCGTTTTAAAGTTCAAACACTAAGCCAGCGCTGCTATTTAAGGTATTCAAGGTCAAACCACTTCAGCTTGTCAACTGCCAGCTTCTTCTGTTTATGGAGTGACGTCAGACCAACATGGCGGCGTTCTATTCCGCCCCCTGCTTTCTGCGCATGCGCGTTCCAGAAATTTCGCCATTTTAGCGTCCTGCTGCTAGTGATTTGTCTGGGTTGTTTTAATGGTTTGTGTGGTTTTATTAGACATTATAAGATATTATATTTAATTCACACAGTCGACTTGTGAATCGACGGTCCGTATTGATTTTTTAATCGGTTTCTTTTGGTCACATCTGGGAGTCGCGTGATAGAGCTTGTGTTTAACTTCAGCACTGATTTACTCACAAAGACACCTGCTGGACGCCTGCTGGTATTTTTTAAATAGCGTTATAACAACAGATACTGTAGTACAAAGTCCTGGCCAAATGTTTTGAGAATGACACAAATATACATTTTCACAAAATCTGCTGCTTCAGTGTGTTTTTTGTCAGATGTTACTATGGTAAGTATTACAGAAGTATAATTAAAGATTTCAATAATGTGAAAGGCATTTATTGACAAACATTATTGACAAACAGTGTTGACCCTTCTTTGTCATTACCCCAGTAATTCTCCCTCAATACCTCCCTCTTGAGGACTGATCCCAAGTACTCAGTAGAATTAATGTGTGAGAAGTCCTGGCCATGAACCCATTTGTTCTCCGATCCCATTTTGTTTTTTGATCCAATTTTCTATATGGCAAGTTGCTCCATCATGCTGGAAAAGGCATTGTTCCTCACCAAACACTCACTCAGTCACTCACTTACTCACTCACTCACTCACTCACTCATCGTCTATACTGATTTATCATGTATAGGATTTCAGGGGGCCTGGAGCCTATCCCTGGAGACTTGGGGCACGAGGCGATATACTGTACACCCTGGACAGGGTGGCAATCCATTGCAGGGCACACACAAAAACTCACACAATACGGGCAATTGCATTACATGCACACAGACCTTGGGAATCGAACCCGGACCCTAGAGGTGCAAGACTCTTCTAGATTTAAATGCAAGATAGATAATTTAGGTTTATTGTTTTGTTTTGTTTTTATCACAAAATTATGAAAATTATTGTTAATTCCCCTGAGTTTCAAGACTCTGCTCTAGGGACTGTCAGATTTTGTAATAATTTAAGATTTTAAAAATGACTGATGTTACTTTTATTGTGTTTCAGGTGCAGTGTGACCTCAGTGAAACGTGGGCACATTTTGAATGTGCCAAATATAAAAAAAAGTTCTGCCAACTTTGTGCGTGTATGTGGAAAATGTTTAGGGTGAAATAAACGCTGTTACATTTTAATGTGAACATATTTTGTGTTGGAAAAATTAGGGGCGAAAACTTTTTGTAAATACATTTGTCTGTTTTTGTATAAAACTCTCTTAAATGTTGTACAAGTTAATGTACTTGTGTGTCAAATGTTCTGGTAAGTCAAAAGCCAATTTTCTTTAATAATGACTTAACCATCGATCATGCTGAAAAAATATTTTATTAAGTTGCTTATATATTCTAGCCTTAGGTCTTTTTAGAAACTGCTGCCCATGTTAACATTTAAAGGCAGTCAGTGCACTTCGAACACACAAAAGTGGGAAAATGACGTCATTAGTGCAACGGGAATTACTAGTTACAAGGCAGCACGAACGCAGCGCGCACTCCGCTCCTATCATAGCGACGCCTGACAGTCACGTGACCAGCTGATGACCGGAAGTAGCCGTATGTGTCCCTTGAAAGAGTTAACAATAAATATTTTTTATATATTAACAGTAATGGGTATAATGGACTGTATAAGAGTATATATGAATGAACCATAATAAAAAAATGACTACAATATTGTATTATAAATCAATTTAATTGTTTTTAATACATAAAATATTAATAGTCATTAAAAGTCAGTCATTAACATAAATTCCAAACCACTATATCATGCTGCTTGGTTTATTACTGGCTACCACTTTTTTTGTTTTACTTTTTATTTAATTCTAAACATGTTGACGCATACCCCAAGCCATTCCCATGCTTCCTGAAGCTGATAGAATTGCTAAAACCCTCTTCATCAGTTTTAGTAAATGCATGAAGTAATGCCCATTGGCATGAGGTTTACTTGTTCTCCACATTGCATCCTCAGTGATGTTGGTGGTGATACCTGGCCACTCTGTGGAAGAAAGGTGGTTGGCCAGATCTTTTCTAGGGTTTTAAAGAAAGATTTCCCCAATTTGATGGTTTGAAACTGCCTGATGCCTTTCACATCCTCATGCATAGGGAGGAAGTAACCTTGTAAGATTTTATAAAAATGATGAGAACCTACTTATTGTGCATTCTGACTCCTAATGTGATAACACTACAGTTGCATTTCCTGTCTGTGGGTGTCTTTATGACTGACATGTTAACGACTGCCTTTTTTTTGACACTGTGCTAAAGTTTAAATATGCTCTCTTTGCTGATAATACAAAGAGAACTTCAGACACAACAAGCTATAATTCTCACTCACCCACTCAGCTTCTATACCCTTTATTCTGAATACAGGGTCGCTGGAGGCC
This sequence comes from Clarias macrocephalus, assembly GCA_011419295.1. Classification (NCBI taxonomy): domain Eukaryota; kingdom Metazoa; phylum Chordata; class Actinopteri; order Siluriformes; family Clariidae; genus Clarias; species Clarias macrocephalus. The sequence goes on along the minus strand of JAAGKR010004841.1, from coordinate 32,214 downwards.
TGGAGCCTATCCCAGGAGACTAGTCGGGGTACGTCCTGGGTGAGGTGCTAATCCATCACAGCGCTCACACACACACAGAGGCAATTATTATGCATGTTAATGCCTCAAAGGACTGTTTTGCACATGCAAACATTGGTATATTACTTGGATCAGGTTGATTCTTGAACATTTGTACTTTTTATGTACATCACACTAATGTTCATTTTTACATTGTTGCACAGCTAAAATTGCACATCCCTGGACTTTTGAACTTTGGGACTTTGAACACTGTTCGACTCACCTGCTGGACTGGGACTGGACGGTGCCCACTTACACAATGAGGACTAACTGTCCTCTGTTCATACATTCACCATATGGGACATTTCCATTCCATTCCAACCATTTCAATTCAGGTCTGTCCCTTGTACATGATGTAAACTATACAGTTTTTTTTTTTTTACAGCTAAAGTTTCTATATTTCTATAGGTTGTTTTCTATATTTTATATAGCGGTCGTATAAGCGTTCCACCGTGTGTGTGTGTGTGACGAATAAAAGTAGAATTTTGAATTCGATTTGGTCCATATCGGGCAGTTCGCTGTGTTGTCCACTAGGCGGCAGCTGCGCGGACGCGGAAGTGAGCGATGAGGAAGCAGCGCGCGCCAGTCCAGCTGTTGTGACTCCGGGTGTAGCGGATGCGCGAGCGTTATTCTAGGCGGCGCGCGCAGATCGACCGATCGTCATGTCGAAGAACACCGTGTCCGACCGCTTCCGCAAGGTGGACGTGGATGAGTACGACGAGAACAAGTTTGTGGACGAGGACGACGGAGCGGAGAACCAGCAGGGTCCGGATGAAGCGGAGGTCGACTCGCTTATCAGACAATATCCTTCTGGCTTGGGCTGTGCTGCTGCTGCTCGCGGCACGCGCACACCACAGAGTGCAGATGTTATTTCATGCCTGATAACTGAACTGTGACTGACTAGTGCACGAGTGCATACTTTAGTAGTGTAACGTCCAGCTGTGTAATGAGCAGAATGCGTTCTTGATTTCTGAGCACTGATGATGAAATGACTCAGGCCTGCAGATTGACCAGAGCAGATCATGTAAGCTGTAAATGTGCTGCTGAACACCACAGTAACATCTGTCTCACGGTTCTGTTCTCCTTCTTTCTTTGTTTCTTTCTTTCATTCTTTATCGAGTTCTAATTTCTGCGCTTTGATCCTTGGAGTTCCACACCCTGATCTTATCCATGTTCACCGAAGACTGATTTAGACCCTGGTGGATGTCTAGACATGCCTCACCACTGCATTCCTAACATAAGAAGCTGCTTGGTGTGTGTGTGTGTGTGTGTGTGTGTGTGTGTGTGTGTGTGTGTGTGTGTTGTTTTTTTTTCTTCTTTTTTCCCCCCTTCCACTTCTACAGTGTTTCATGGTGTCAGTTCAGCCGATAATGCTTTTCAGGCGTCACACATACTGTCAGAACAACACGGTTGCGTGAACCCTTTCTGGTCTGCTTCTCCTGCAACGTTGCAATAAACTCAGATTATTTTCTGACTTTTCTACTCTGGAGCTTATGACACTATGTGGTTTATAAACTCTCTGTGTGTGTGTGTGTGTCAGTAAGTTAAGGAAGTTGATTTCTTCTCCATATATGACCATTGTGGCTGACACTAAGTCTTACTTCCTGTATCTGATTGACTTCATGTTTGGAGTTCTCACACCCTTTGTACTCTGACGAAAGCCACTTGTGTTGTTTTTAATCGGCTGTGTTCCTTAACTCCGGTGTGTAAAGGGAACCTCATGGGAGCGCTGCAAGCGGTGCTGAAAAACCCACCGATCAATACGAAGAACCAGAATGTCAAGGTGAGTGGAGGGTTTAGTTTGTTGAGTCGCGTCTATCCTGAATCGCTCATCTTAATCATCATCAGCATCGCGCAAATCCATCGTTTCCATAGCAACAAGGAGTCGTGCGGAGGACGTACTGTAGAACGTGAGCGGATTGTTCGTGTCTGTCTGTGCAGGACCGTGCTGAAGGACTGGTGCTGAAAGTGCTCAGTGCCTTCAAGGCCAGCGACATCGAGAAAGGAGTGCAGTCTCTGGATAAGAACAGCGTCGACCTGCTGATGAAGTACATCTACAAGGGCTTCGAGCGGCCGTCGGAAAACAGCAGCGCCATTCTGCTCCAGTGGCACGAAAAGGTACTGCAATTCAATTTAAACTGACATCTGTTTTCAGGACCTTTGACAGCAGTTCCGTCACGGTTTATATCAGTGTACTCATTTTAATATAGCATGGGATGACGTAACTGTACTCTTTTTAATAATACTCAATAACTCATGACTTATCATTGATGCTAGTCCTATAACAGCATGCTCCCAAAGGTATACATTGTACTGTATAAAACTCGGTCATGTTATACCATCACCCAAACGAGGATGGGTTCCCTGTTGAGACTGGTTCCCCTTAAGGTTTCTTCCTACCGCCATCACAGGGGGTTTTCCCTTGACATGATCTCCTCCTGGCTGGCTCACCCGGAACAAACTGATATTCCTAGTCCATACTTTTCTTAATGATTTCCAGTTTGTTTAATTAATTCTGTGACACCACTTTGCGACATTGTTCAGCTCACTATGCTGAAATCAATTGCATTATATTAGACTAGACTTTTCAAAAAAAGTCTTTTCAGAGTTCTTAAATGTAGCGAACAGAGACTTGTTCGGCTAAGAATATCTTTATTGGCTTTATATACAGTGCACGGCGTATGGAATAGAATATAGAAAGAAAGAGAAGAAAGCAAGGAGAAAGCATGCAAAACACAGATCTGCTCTACAGTATGTACAGTACCTACAGCCAGGATCTGTTTATTGCAGGACACCGATTATTAGCTACTCAGTAGGAGTCATTAGTAGAAAATTCAACCAGACTTGAATTTTCAAGTCAACCGTGTTGAGCAGAAAAGCATCTCAGGACACACACACACACACACACACACACACACACACACACACATTGAAGCTTGCCTTGGATGGACAACAACAGCAGATGATCATATCGAGGCCATTTTTGACTATTCCTTCATCTTGTCCTGTAATTTAATGATGTTTTGCTGCTACGTGGGTGGCTGATCAGATTAGATCAGATCAGATTAGATTAGATGAATGCATGAGTAGACAGTGAGTATACAGCGTATAAACCATTGCACTCTGTGTGTTCAGCACCAGAACGCTCATAACGTATGCATGCTTTTGTCTCTTCTCCCCTCAGGCTCTCGCCGCAGGAGGCGTCGGCTCCATCGTCCGAGTTCTGACCGCGCGGAAAACCGTCTAAGCTCCGTCTGCTCCACGCCACTAAGAGAGAAAAAAAAAACAAAAAAAAACGAAAACCCGTTTTCTGCCTGTGCGCTCCGAACAAAGACAGGATCTTTTCACACGGTGCTGCGAACAACTCGCGTCTCACTCGGCTTTCATTCGCACCCTCTCTAGCTCTGTCTCTCTGTATTGCTCACTCAGACACATGTACCACGTGCCCTCTTTTTTTAGCTTCTCTCAGGAAGGCATCGCACCTCACGTGTCCGAGCTGTTCATCATGGTCTGAACTCGGTTCTCACATTCTCGTGTCGATATGTTACAGATATTACAGACGCACTCTCTGTTTAAGGCTTTTTTCAGCCCTTGATGCTGTATTTCTGTTTAAAACAAACCAAAGGGCATCGGCTGTTCACGACACACACGGATACGTCGCGTAACAAAACATACGCACGTCTTAACCCTTCTGGTTCATCCTGCAGTAAAAACAAAACTAAAAAATATGTGAAGATGCATATTATTCCTGTGAAGATTACTAATGCGCACGTTGTTTATTCATGTGTATTTCATAGCGACATTCCTGACTAAAGGTTGTGTTATTTTGTATTACTCATCTGAAAAGCGGTTACGCATCTCCTAGACTTAGATCCGTCTCTCCTCTCTTATCGCTTTCACACATCATGGGTTATGCAAAGATATCATTGAATCATTCGGACCATTCGTTAATGCTACAGACCTCTTGTATAATATATAATGTAATGCTAGTCAAGAAAAACAAAAACAAATCAAGCTACTTTTTTAAAACCCTTTCACGTAAACTTATTTTTAAGGGGCGTTCGAATGAAACTGGGACTTTGGCTTGCACCGAATAAGAGAATCCAAAAACTACCTTTATTTCTCTCTATAATTTCATCACGAGTCCCGGTTTGACCTGAACGCCCCTCCTATAGGCATACGCAGATTTCTTTAGAATTTTTTCATGTTGTTTTTGTTGTTGTTGCTTTTCTTTAAAATGGCATGATGTATGAATTTTGCCTTATATAATGAAATAACTTAATATCAAATATTTAACAAACGGATTGTCCAAAGCTAAAATGCCACACCTGAAATAATCTTTTAAAGGTCCCATATTTTACTATTTCTTTAACAGGTTAACACAGATCACATAGACCCCCCCCAAAAGTGTGTGATTTTTAATGCACATCCAAGTGCTGCCTTAAAAGAACACCAGAGCTGAGCAACAAGCCGGGGTGAGGGGTGTCTGCTTTTATGAGGTCACAATAGGGGGGACAAATCTAAATGGCCTGTTTAAGGTCTGGCCAGTAGAAAATTGGGGGAAAAAGATGAAAAGCATGACATGTTTCTGTCTCATGTTTTTATGTTCGTGCACACACACACACACACATGCTGGCGACCCATCCTGAATGTGTAAAAATGGCTCAAAAGTGAATTTCCGCATGATACAGTAGGTCAGGACATAAAACAGTAGGTTTAAAAGGAGCCGTAAGTGTGGACACGAAAGGGCATGAAAGGGTTAATCAAACATAATTCAGGTTGGGGAAATGGAATGTTCACAGGTGTGCAAACAATCCTGGTTCTCGAGCAGCTGTGTAAAGAAATAAAATGATTTCAAACCTGTAAAAAAAAAATAATAATAATGGAAAGTAAGTTACAGATATTCTGGTAGGCTAAATTAGGTGTTAAATTCTCTTACTGCGTGCGTTCATCATGCAGCCTGTGAAATGTCTACAGTGTCTTCCTCCAAACAGTTACGAAGAACAAATAAGTCGGATAAACAGTCTATGACAAAAAATCATGAAACACGAAGAGTTAAAGCAAGTGGATTTGACTGTATGGCATAGCTGAGGATGATCCAATCTCATAATCAGTAGCTTCACACATTTTTAAACAAAGAAATCGTTTTCAGTAATCTATCAAAAATCTGTCAATGCATAATTGTTTTTTTTTTTCTTTCATTTTGTCTGGAATGTCTCTTCAACCTGTATTACTCTTAAGCACTTACTGCCAGTAAAAAAAAGAAAAACCACTCGGTTTGGTGTGTAAATGCTTTGTGTCTACTCGATCATTCTCCAGGGCGGACCGCTGCTTTCACTCAGACCTGTTTCTCAAAACCAAACTGGTGTACAACTGCCTTATCAAGTATTCCTTTTTTATGTTTGTGCTTTGGAATAATAATGAATAAAAGATTTATACACAAGATCAAACAAAGTTTCTTTGATCCTTAATTTTTTTTTTTTGGAGGAAAAATACAGACGACGTTATTGATTGTACATTTATTGTTTGCGTAAAAAAATGAATACAACAATACTGAAACATTACAGAATTAAAATGCTTATATACAAACAATGAAAAAAATAAAATAGAATACATCTTTTATTATGCACTTATGGACTTGTGTATAAACCTGTAATAAAAGCCTGTTGCAAAATTTGACCTCGAATCCTGTACATAGAATAGAATAAAAATAGATAGATATATGAAAATGCTTTATAGTTGGAATGCGGTGCTTACCTGAGATGGATATTAATTCTAGTTAAGGAGATCGGAATGATGTTGCTTACCCCTGAACGTCTCTGGACAAACACTACTACGCAACGTAAATGACCACACACACATAAACACACGTACAGTACACACATGTCCTCGTTTTCAAGCACTTTCCAATAAGTTAATAGGTAGACATACACGTATCCTTGTCCCTTTTTTGTATTTCTTGATCACAAGTATGGCGTCCGATCATCCTTTGTCCTTGTACGTAATTGGGCAAAGAGGCAGGACTGGATCAGCTGCTTCATCCGACCTACAGCTTTCAGGCTTCACCATGGAATCCAGCCACAAGTAAAGCAGTCTGTCTTTGGAGTACCCCAGGGGTTAATGCTAAGTCCTGTTTCCTTAGCTCCTCAATCTATGAGGCCTCGAGAACGATCTTCAAGTGGTGGATCTATCACTAAAGACACACACACATGCATACAGCTCCCACACACACACACACACACATGCACTCGCACTGAGTCTTGCCCAATTCACGTGGTAAAGTGCTATCAGTAGGGATAAGCTGAGACGGCAATGTAGACGATGAAGGTGGTCTGGTACTCGATGGTCCTGTCAGTGCTATAAGACAAGGCTCGGACCTTCATGCGGTAGGTGTGCGGCTGACGCAGAGGGCGTGTGGTGAACAACACGCCTTTTAGATTTTCGTCACGCAGGGCGAAAGGAAGCGTGGCGTCCTCGTCCACCATCAGGAAGCTGGTGCGGGGGTGCACCACGCCGTCCTGAGTGTAGGCCACCAGTCGGATCAGGTCCTGGTTGGCGGCGATACCAAAGGGCAGAGACAGCAGCTTGTACTCGAGCGCGTAGGGGCTCAGCGCACACTCCAGGTCATTGGGAGGACAGTTCTTCAAGCAGAAGCTGAGCACAAAGGGAAAAGGAAGATTAGATAGTGAGGATAGTATAGTTAAAAGTTCTGTATTAGTAAGCAAATGTTTTTTTGTGGATTTCCAACAGAAGCAATATTGTGACCTTGTTACTACAGTACATGTTTGAGAAAATGGACATGAAGCTTAATGTTCAAAATTAAGGATTAAGGCTTTTACTTATGGTGGGTGTTCAACTCAAACCAGGACTTTTGACATTGTGAGTTATGAGAGTAGAAACTCCCTTTATTTCTCTATATAATCCCCTGCTACACTAATGCACTTATCCCAGTGTTACACTAGTGCTTGTATACCATCAAGGTAGAGAGTTTTATCCGTACGCCAGAGCCATGATCAGAACGCCTGCTTCAGTTCTGAAACACTGGCCTCTTATTATCTCCTTTAATGGACCAAACGTGGAAAAGTCAGCACCATACAGGTATGTGGCCAAACGATTTCCTTTAATTTGCAAGTGGTATTTGTAAAACATTGTGTGTACAGTTGCCACAGACAGATGCATCACTTCCGCAAGATGCTGACAAGACAATTTTAAAGGATCAGGTGTTTTTTTTTGCAGTGTGCCCCGAGCCACCTCGCCTGCAACTGTCGTTCACGGACATACTGTATGGCCTTCTTTAAAATGTTTGCACCATTCACGTCTAAGATTCTCAATCGGTTTTACATCTTCGTTCATGACAACTTTCATCACAAGGCCCGGTTTGACTTGAACGCTGTTTGTAAACATAAATATATTGTCTGTGTTTAATTTGTCTCTGGGACTGTCTTTATTCCGACAGTGTAGACGTGTAGTGTTAACACAGTGAGATAACTCGTCTTACCCAGACTCTGGGTCTCGCTGGTAGTTCGGTGGACAGGGCGTGTCGATGCACTGGTAGCTGCCTCTCATGTTGAAGCACATTCTGTTTGTGCCACACTGAATATTTTGCTCCAAGCATTCGTCAATATCTAGTCACAGAAAATGTGATACACACTTTTTAAAACAAGCCCTATTTTACCCCAGACAACAAAAGCATAATTGAAGAGCCTTTTGGTTACCTTGGCATGTTTTGCCGTTGGTCATGACCCGATAGCCATTAGGACACAAACACCTGTGGCTTCCTGGGGTGTTAAGACACTCGTGCTGGCACATGTCCCTCTGGTCACACTCATTGATGTCTACATTAAAAAACATAAACATGCATAATTACATGCCTTTAAAATTAACGAAAGAAAAAAGTGTGCTGTCTTTTTTAAATATTATTATATTTTAACTAAAATAAGACAGCTTGACACCAAGACATGGATAGTGTTAACGTTTCTGCAAGAATGATGCAGGTCCAAACATTATTCAGGTGTAACATTATTCATGGTCAAGTTAGTAAGAATAATATTGTTAATGAATAACATAATCTGCAAAGCACATATCCAATGATGAGGTGATTTCCATTGTTTTGTAAGCAGCTCAAAAGTTCTTTGCAGCCCTCTTTCCCCCTGACTATGATGTTCCATGATTGCTTTATCTCAGTAAGCATGATCTGACTGCAAAACCTTACTGGTCAATTACTCTTATCAGCCATAGCATTAATACCTCCTGCCTCATACTATGTTTCTTTTCTGCCACCAAAACAGACCTCCACCAGACCTCAGAAAGAAGTTCTGTTAGAAAGCAGGACTTTCATGGATCAGACACATTTGTCCAGTCCATCCCAAAGATGCTCGGTCAGACTCCTGTCAGAGATCTGGGAATTTACAACCATGACCCCTCTTGGTCATTGGTCCTCAAACCAGCACGTTATCCAGCTGAAAAAAGCATAAAGGTGTTTCCATAAAGGGGTGGACTCGGTCTGGAGTAATGTTTAGGCAGGTGGTATGTTTCAAAGTAGTGTCCACATGAATAGCAAGACCCAAGGATTCCCAGCTGAACCCTGTCCAAAGCATCACACTGCCCTTGCTGGCTTGCTTCTTCCCAATAGTGCATCCTGGTACCATTTCTTCCCCAGGTAATTGGCACACACGCATCCACTTGATGTAAAAGAAAGTGTAATTCATCAGACCAGGCCACCGTCTTCCCCCACCCCGTGGTCCAGTTCTGATGCTAAGGTCGTCATAAAAGTTGCCCTAAGTGGTGGACATGGGAACTCTGAACAATCGTTGTCTACGCAACCCCATACACAAAAACTGTGATACGCTGTGTGTTCTGAAACCTTTGTATCACTATCTAAGCAGCTTGGTCTAAAATAGCTCTTGGAACAGGAGAACAGGTGGACCAACCTTCATTCTTCAAACGCATCAGTGAGTCTTGTGTGGCCATGGCCGTGCCTCCATTCATCCTTCCATGGTGCACTTTTGGTGCATACTGGGAACACACCTCAAGACCTAGTATTTCAGCAATGCTCTGACCCAGTTGCTAGACATCCCATTTTTCCCACTTCAAATCCTTGCCGACTTTCAACACATCAACTTCAAGAACTGTACTGACTGTTCAACTACTTCTTAATATATCCTACCCCTTTACAGGTCCCACCATTATTCAGGTCACCTCTGATTGGTTTAATGTTATGGCTGATTGGTGCATTCGTATAATATCATTCTATTTTTATATGCACAAAACTGAACCATATTCAGTTTAACGAGTCAGGATTTAAGTTGATTTGCTGGACAATCGAAAAGGTCAGGGTTTCTCTTTTCGCTTCTGGTGCATGACATTAACATGCTAGAACCTTTTTTTTTTCATGTACAGTACCAATCAAAAGTCTGGACACAACCTTCTAATTTAGTGTTTTTTTTTTTGTTTGTTTAGTGATTTTTATTTTCTACATTCTAGAAAAATACTGGAAATTTCTAAACTTTGACATAAAGTTTCACACATGACAGTATGTAATTTAGTAACGAGAGTCTGGTGTTATTTTAAGACAGTGGAACTCTGGAATAGTTCTGTCAAGTATTGTCAAGTGCATTCGCAAAATCCATCAGGCACCAAGATGAAACTTGAAGACCATCCCAGGAAAGAAGTTCATTTAAAGATACCAGCTTCAAAAATCACCAATTACCAAACAGCACCTCAGATTAGAGATTACTGCATATTTTGGACGACTTCAGCATTGTTTTACAAAAATAAGGAAGGACCATGGAGTTAGATGAGGTGTCCAAACTTCTAACTGGTAGTGTACCTCAAGAAGTTCTATACCTTTTAAAAGGATATATAGTGTAAACATCTGTGACAATTACCTAGGCATTCATCCCCTTTAGAAACAAAACCAAGCGGGCATGTCTTAGTGGCCCTACGAGAGCGTAAGGGACGAGCGTTGAGCCTGTAGTTTCCCCGGTTCACCGCATAAGAGTGATAGCTCTGCGATGTCATGCTGTGGTAGCGCTGCTGTGAGGAGCTTCGTTCAGGGGAGGACTGTGAAGAGTGGAAGCCATATGAGAGGCTTTCGAATCTGGGCAAGTGCTCCAACCCAGCGCAGGACTTCCCATCCCCCAGCAAGTGGCGGCCAGGAGGACAAGTGCACGTGTAGCTACCTGGGCTGTTCACACACTGGAAGGCACAGGGCATCGGGACACGCTCACACTCGTTTATGTCTGCTCTCATAGCAAGGCACAGCAGAGAAAGAGAGAGAGAGAGAGAGAGAGAGAGAGAGAGAGAGAGGGTGGAAGAAAGGCAATGGGATGAATTGTAAAGAGGTGAACAGAAAGCAGTAAAGACAGAGGAAAAATGAAAAAGGGCATCAGTAACCAACTCACAACTACCTGTACGCACTGTATGTGTTATCATTGTTAGGATTTGAACTCTGACTGGTGGTCAACCATGCAGGCTATATATTACTAATTCATTCTGTGATGTAATGTACTCTAATCCAATATGTTTCAATGCTTAAAAAAAAAAAAAAAAAAAAACTTCTATAAGCCTGCTATTTAGCATTCCGTAGCAAAGCGGTGCGTTTAAGTGAAAGGTCCCAACAAGCACTAAAGGGAAAAAGTGACAGAGTGAAGAAGAGAGACAGAACAGAAGTGCTGGTCTTGCTGTGAGAGCAGACTTACCTGTCTGCTAGGCCCTTTCCTCAACTGGATTTGAAACTTGTGCACACTATTTAATCAACAAAGTCTGGCCATTCATTACGGACTCGAAGCAATGCATTAATGCAAGCAAGCAGGAAGTGTGTGTTTGTTATGAAGGGTAACAAAGTGATGCTTATGGATAGAAAATGAGATGCGTATGGACAGAAAGCAGCAGCAGAGCAGCCAGGTGATGAGAGATGTACTGGACATACCAATGCAGGGCAGACCCACACCCTGAGAGCGGTAGCCCCTGGGGCAGGTGCAGTGGTAGCTCCCCCTGGTGTTCTCACAAATCTGGTTGTATCTGCATTGGTGCGTGCCGTCTCGACACTCATCGATGTCTGTGGAGAACATTGCACATCTGAGCAAAGCGTTTAAGATCAGGATTGGTTGAAAGATTGAGAGATAATGACACACACTAACCGATGCATGTCCCGTTGACTCCTTTGGTCATGCCAGTGGGACAGAGGTCGATGCAGGTGTAGCCACCACGCGTGTTTTTACACTGCTGGTCTGAACGGCACACTCTCTGCCTGCACTCGTTAATGTCTGGGGGTGGGAACAAAACATTTATTCAGTCATATTGCTGTAGTATTGTCGATTCTGCTGCAGTGAGCAGAATTTCTCTTCTATCGTTTACCTTTGACCCGGGATCACAGAACCAAGGTTACACATGCAGCCAACCAGTGTGCGTGTTTTCTAGTGTGTGACTGACCGATGCAGCGGCGGTTCCTGAGCTGGTAGCCCGGCTCACAGGCACACCGGAAGCTCCCGATGGTGTTCAAGCAATGCTGGTGGCACGGGTTGGACTCTTGACACTCATTTATGTCTGCCAAAAGAGTGGAATTCTGAGTCAGCATACTGTATAACCTTTAACTTACTACATTGAATAAAGACCTACTAATGTTTTGGATGAGCATTTTAGAACATAGACATTAACAAAAGTCATCTGGACGCTCTCGTGGATCTCGTGTCGATGATCGATGTGCGAATTGTATTAAAGAAAAATAAACCTGAACAGCTCAAGCCTTCCGCAGTTCGCCTGAAACCCCGCCCACAACGCATCACACAGCGGTAGGAGCCGATAGTGTTTTCACAGTCTTGTCCGTCGTGACACATGTGCCCGTCCAGTGTGCATTCATCGATATCTACAGCACAGAAACAGGTAAAAGGATTATCGCCCAACATTGCCATCATAGAATATGTTCTGTATAGTAACGTGTATAATGAAGCTAAGTTAAAAGTGCAACACGGTTTCAGGCGACACTCAGAATCGGGCAGAACAACATACTGAAGAATTGCTCTATGTGTGCTGTGTAGTTGTGTGTGGACAGCTGGTACCCTGGCATGTCCTGCCATCAGCAGATATTGTGAGTCCTCTAGGGCAGGAGCAGTAGTATGTGCCTATAGCATTATGGCAGGAATGGGAGCATGGGCTGCCCTCCTCACACTCGTTCTCGTCTTTATTTAAAAAAAAAAAAGAAATAGATTATACTCTTGCTTGCAATAACAAACAGCAGACATTATTACTTATATTATATCCAATAAATATATTTAGACACATAGTCAGGTCCAGAGGTTACGCCCTCTTCTTGTTGACAATCAGCAATTAAACGGTGACAAAATGTACCAGCACAGTAGGGTCCTGCTGGGTCCAGCACAAAGCCATTGGGACACTGGTTGCTCCGTTCACCTGCAAACAACGAGAATTGAGTGTGATTACTATGAAATCTATTTTGTTTAGTGGGGGAAAAAATGTGTGCCTTACCCTTGGAAATGCTGGCATAGATTGTGAACTCCAGCATCTCCTCCAGAGGGCGGTATTGAGCACTGATGGAAGAAGCATGCAACGTCTGCACCAGGTAAGGCATCTTTCCTTTGGAGGGCTCGTACAAAATGGTATGGTTCCAGGAATAGGGCACACTCACTCTGTCTACACTAAACATGCGTGTGGACAGAGCGTACAGCTGCCCGGGACCTGTCTGAATATAATCCTCCGTGTAGTCCTGTGGAGCAAAAACATACTCACTTTCACAGTAAGGTCAGGTAAAGCAGTATGCCAGACGTTGCTATAGTGCTATTAGATGATGCCAATACTTTTAATAAGAATAAAACACTACAGAATGCTGAGTGTTTACCTTCAGACCGATATGTGTGTTTGAGGGCAGCTGGAGGATGTGTCCGTTCACTACGATGTCCAACAGCAGAGTGCCGTCTGAGTCTACACCTCGTGCCACATGAGTCATCCTGAGAATCTCCCCTTAAGCAAATGCATAAACATTTAAACAATTAAACGTCTAGAAACGTATTCCAAGGCTTTTTGTTTAGGGATGGGAATCACAAGGCAGCTCCATATACGATATTATCTCTATACCTAGGTGCCGATTTGATTTGTATTGCGGTTCAGTAAATATCGCCATAGTGGTTGGCACTGTCGCCTTGGACCTTCGGGGTCAGGATTTGATTCCCACCTCGGGTCTGTGTACATGGAGTTTGCATGTTCTCTCCGTACTTCATGGGTTTCCTCCGGGTATTGAGCATTGCATGTAAATAAGCATGTGAGTGTGTGTATTGTATATGTGTGTGTGCCCTGTGATGGGTTGGCACACCGTCCAGGGTGTACCTTGCCTAAGCCTCAAAAGGCTTTAAAGACATTGCACAAAAAGCAGCCAGCCTTCGGGATCCTGCTGCCAAAGCGGGAAAATAGGCCGCTGTGCTCCACATAAAGGACCCCTGAGACCGCGTCCAAAGGAGAGCTGGGACGGGCCGGTCGGCCAAGAAAGCAGGGGGAGTTGCCCATGCAGGCCCACTCCACCACTCTGTCTGACACCATCGCTCACCAGCCTCGTGCCTGTGCACATCATGCCTGCACATGCCAGCTGGGCACTGGCTTTAGATCTGCACATACTGTACACCCCCTCTCAACGTTCTTCCCCTTTTTTCTGTCCTCCCCCCTTAAACCCGTTTCCTTTCCCATTTTTCCAAAAAAAATTATCCATTTTCCGTAAGACCTTGCCTCGTGTCTGTGGTACCCCCCATGCGTCAAATCCCTTACAAAGGCGAATTCATGTTGTGATATGAGCACTGGTCCTGGTTGCAATCACCTGTTGCAAACTCCACTTGAGTCTCTCGTCTGAAGATGCCATCTGTAAGGGTGTAGCCATTCACTGCCTCGCCGATCTCCTGTGCTGTGGTCCAGTAAATGGGATTCAGGAGTGAGATCAGTTTCCTCATTCCAGGGCCTGGAAAGAATTACATCGGATCAAACCAGACAACAACTCATTGTGGCAACTTGGCTTCTGCATGGGTCATGAGTGTCCTAAGACTAGGACTTTTATAAAATGTTGTCTCTAAAATGGTCTGAAACTGACCCAGGCTCCTGGGAATGTTGGTGATCGTAGCATGTATCACTCTGCCCCCTGCAGGACTGTTGAGTATGGTTGCATTAAGGAAGGCTATGCCAAACTCCACACCGTTAATGGTGCCGATGATGTTGCCTCTGGCCTTCTGAGGACCACCTGAGAAAACAGAGTAGCATTTTAGTCAAGTAAACATTTAAAAAGCACACTGAGTTATAAAAACTTATAACTCAATGATCATGTAAGCACTAAAAATGAGTGCAAGTCCATTTCTTTTATTCACCTGGACATGGCTGGATGTTGCACCTGGAAAGTTGGGTGGAGTCTCCTGGGCAGGGGCGGCCCTTGTTGGTGGGAGCTGGATTGGTACAGAAACGGACCCTTGTGCGTTCTCCTATCCCACAGGAGGCTGAGCATTCGCCCCATGGCTGCCATGGACTCCAGTTACCATCCACTAGCATGATCACAAACATACACAGTCAACAATTAGATGAAATTACATCACATGCCAAAATAAAACGTTAGTAGCAGCCATTTTTGTTGTGTGATGTATTTCGTGTTTAATGGTTTTACCAGGACAACTCAACGTGCTGCATTTCTGGATCTCCGTGTCAGTCCCAGCGCATGCTCTACCCCCACTGGCCGGTCGAGGATTGTCACATGTCCTGTAACGTCGCATTTGACCTCCGTTGCAAGTCCGGCTACAGGTGCCCCAGCTGCTCCAGGGGCCCCAGTTACCGTGAACTGTCAAAGGAACAGGGGTGCAGTTTTATATTATTCCGCTGACCTACATTAGCTTGTAGGCGTGTATTTGACTTTAAGCGAAGGCTCACTAGGGCATGGGTCACTGTTGCAGAAGTCAACGTGGACATCATTTCCTTCGCACTGCCTTCCTCCATGTTTGGGGGCGGGGCTTGCGCAGAGTCGTGTCCTTTGCCTAGATCCACCTCCACAGGAGACGCTGCAGGCGCCCCAGCTCAACCAGGATGACCATTTTCCATCCACTGGAAACCAGTGCCAGTTGCGCAATTACAAAAAATGCACCAATATATACGTTGAATTTGAACAGTCAGCTTACAAATAGGATGTGTCGCAGACTGATCAGAGTGTTTCTAACTTTTTCCATTCTGTAGTTTTGTTCTTACCGGGGCAGTTCCTCTCGGTGCACACTTGAGTTTGTGTGTCTGCTCCACTGCATGGCGGTCCACCGAAAGATGGAGGGGGGTTGTTGCACAGCCTGATTCTGGTCTGCATGCCTTTGCCACATGTTTCACTGCAAGGGCTCCACTGCAGCCAGGAAGCCCAGTTCCCAGCCACTATGAAACACACAGAGCCAGCAACTCTAATACAAGACTAAAAAAGGTCTCAATCCACAGATGTACGGTATTATATGGGTATACTAAGATCATTATTTTTGGCTCTGTCTAGTGCACTTCTTACTCGTCTCCTAAACCCGACAGGCTTTATTATGTGAGGATAAGGAAGACGCAATAAATTTTTGCTTACCAGGACAGGGTCTGATGCTACACATGATGACCTCAACGGCTCGACCCTCGCATGTCCTGCCTCCGTGTTGGGCTGGAGGCTTGCTACAGGTTCGCACCCTCGTCCTGTTTCCTTGACCACAGGTACGAGAGCACTCCTCCCATTCTGTCCATTCTGACCACTGACCATCCACTGCACACAAACACACACAATAAACAACTAGCTCATGTAAACGTGGTGATGTGTCTCAGAATCTGCTCTATAATTTTATTTTTAATGTAAACATTTATGCCATATAAACTGCCTAGCTCTTCAAAGGAGCAGGGTCACACTAAAAGGGATGTGAGTAGATCCTATAACAGCAAATCGTGAAGTGTCTTATCTTTTACTTTAATGTTGTGGAACAAGTTAAGTCATATTACTATTCATGATATAGAAGCCCATCATCAGCCTCTGTTTATATCAGACAGCCACACTGCCTAACCTGGGCAGGGTTTTCCTCTGCAGTTGCGAGTCTCAAATTCCGAGCCCGAGCAGTGCCTGCCGCCGTTGGCAGGCTGAGGGTTGTTGCACCGTCTCAGCCTCTTTTGTACTCCTGTCCCACACGACACACTGCAGGCACCCCATTCCATCCATTCAGAGAAGCCTCCATGAACTGCCATGGTTAAAACACACATCCAGGTGAAATTATTTAATACTGAAGTCAAATTATAACACACTGTCTGTAATTAATGCACAACCTTACCACGCACTGTGAGGGCCACGTGCACTAGCGACGAGCCCATCAGGTTGCGGGCCACACACTCGTACTCGGCCGTGTCCTCTTTCTGAGCGCTGCTGAGCCGCAGGGAGCCGTTGGACAGTGTGGTGATGCGGTCGCTGCTCAGGAGCGGACGCCCTTGCCGGGCCCACTCGATGACGGGCGTGGGCTCACCCTGCGCCTGGCAGTTCAGCACCACGATGGACCCTGAATCCGCTATGGTGTCCACAGGCTCCACTGTAAAGACTGGAGAACCTGATGAAGATCAAAAACAGAAAGTTTATTTTTACAATATAGTGGAATGAACAGATCCATGCTATAAACAAATACTACAAATAGGGAACATGTGGTGCACTATTTTAGCACTGAAATCCATGTGTGTGTGTGTGTGTGTGTGTGTGTGTGAGTGAGTGTGTTTACTCTGTAAGGTTAGAGTGACTGTCCTTTCCACTACTCCAGCATCATTCGTAGCTACACACACATAGCTACCTGCATCCTCACTCTGAGAAAAGAAAAGAGGAAGAATGTATCTGTAACACACTACTGCAAGACATGTTGACAAATCATGTATTAGGGATTAAAAGCAATCCCAGCTGAGTTACAGTACCACAGTGCCGTAGATTGCCAGAGAGCCGTTGTCTAGCTGCCGGATACGGTTGCTGATGCGGACATTAACGCCCTTCTTGCTCCACTGGATGGTGGGCAGAGGGTCTCCCCGTACCTCGCAGTTCAGGATGGCATTCCCACCCAAAGGCTCGATATGGTTTGAATGTACATCTCCATCTATTATAGGAGGTTCTTGAGAGCCAAGCAGGATATTAAAGATGCAGGAGAAAGCAACAAGTTTTCAATATTAAGAAAGTTACGTTGTTTTCCAATATGTTCATGAAGTGACCCAGTATTGATACCTTTGACGTAGACAAAACCCAACGATTTGATGGATCCCACTCGGTTCTCTGCGACACAGGAGTATGTCCCTGCGTCATCCTTACTCACGCGCTCGATCACAAGCTCACTCTGGCCGTTCACATGGTTGTAATGAGCTGGGACAAGAAACAAGACATTATATCATAATAGGTTTAGTCGCACAGATTTAATATACACTAATTAGAAACTGTTCAGCACGGTGATGTAGTGGTCAGTACTGTCGCCTTGCACCTCCAGGGTCCAGGTTCGATTCCCGTCTCTGTGTGCATGGAGTTTGCATGTTCTCCCTGTGCTTGGTGGGTTTCCTCCGGGTACTCCGGTTTCCTCCCACAGTCCAAAGACATGCAGATTAGGATAATTCCCAAAATGCCCTTTGTGTGTATGTGTGTGAGTGTGTGTATGAGCCCTGTGATGGACTGGCACCCTGTCCAGGGTGTACCCCGCCTTGTGCCCTAAGTCTCCTGGGTTAGGCTCCAGGCCCCCATGAGCCTGAATACAGTTTAGAGTGGTACAGAAAATGAGTAATTAGAAACTCACCAGGAATTATATTATTGTTGAAAGCCCAAGTGATTTTGGGTGGAGGAATGCCAGTGGCTCCACAGACCAGTACCAGGCGCTCTCCCTTGTTGAGAGCCACATCTCCCAGGGTCTCCGTGAACGCTGGGTGTGTGTGCACGGACAGATCGAACGTCTGACTGTCCTGCCCGACACTACTGGTAGCCACACAGGTGTAACTCCCAGCATCCTCGGGCTGTGCGCCGAAAGAACAACATGTCAGTTCCATGTTCATTTTAATGCGTTAATTGCACAGTGTCTCTGTGATTCTCTGACCTGAGCACTTTGCAGAACCAAGTCCCCGGAAGACAGGATGGTGTACGCTCCCGTTTTGTCAGCAAGGGTGATGCCTTCTTTCTCCCAGTTCAAGGTGGGGTGAGGCACTCCTTCAGCCGCACAGGACAACACCACGCGAGTGCTTTCTACCACCGACAGCTTCGGTTCACTTCTGCGGATGGTGGGAGGGACTGGAAGGAGTTGAAGAAGTTGATACAGTTATTCAATTTCATATTTGATTTCTTAGCTATCTTTCCTCTGACTAGTCCAGCTAGCCGTGTGCATTCATGCAACCATCCAGTCTCTTGTTCCCTCTGTCTCTCACTTAAGGGTTTGTAAATTCGACTCTTTTGTACGACTCACTCAGGACAGTGACGCTCATCTCCAGGCTGAGGCTTCCAGCGACGTTGGCTGCGGTGCAGGTGTATATGCCTGTGTCTCCTGGTTGGGCGATAACGATATGCAGAGACCCAGAGCTGAGGACACGCTGATGTACAGACTCGGACAGTGGCTTCCCGTCTTTGTACCAGCTAACGGATGGGGTCGGGTATCCTTCGGTCTCGCACTGCAGAGTTACCGATCCGTCCACAGGCACAGTGTAGGACTTGATCTTTGAACTGATTGCTGGAGGCACTATGGTATAATAAAATGAGTATAATGATACTGTAAGAGTGATGCTGCAGGAATAAATACACTGCTATGGATATAGTGGTTGTTAGTCTGCCCATTCTACCTTGCACCCTGAGTTTGGTTTTGCCCACTGCGGTGCCTGCTGGATTCTGCGCCACACACATGTAGGTGCCGGTGTCTTCCACTTTGGCCTGTGAGATCTGCAGACCGCCGTTGGGCAGAACACCAAAATCACTTCCTAATGGTGGAATAAGGAAATAGTTTTAAATAGATTTTGATCAATTACTTAATAAATAAAGATAATGACATCTGGTTATTAATCAGCAGTTCAGGTTTAATTGTCTGGCCGTATATATAGAATTCAAATTCAAATAGAATCAGCTCTAACCAGTGGTGACGATATTGATGCCTTCTTTTTGCCAGGTGATGGTGGGGAGTGGGGTGCCAGTTGCATGACATGGCAGGGTCACATGGTTGTTCAGGATCACATCCAGTGTTGATGGGTGAGCTTGGATCACTGGTGACTCTATAGGCAGCAATATATGACAACACATCATGTTCAATTAGCAGATCATTAAGCAGACAATTAATAAAAACAGGCAAGTCAAAGCTGGATTCTGAGAGATAAAAACTCTACTATTCGTGTAGACTGATTACCTTGCACAATGACCTGTATGTAGCGATGAGCCGATCCCGCA
Organism: Clarias macrocephalus; assembly: GCA_011419295.1. NCBI lineage: Eukaryota > Metazoa > Chordata > Actinopteri > Siluriformes > Clariidae > Clarias > Clarias macrocephalus. Next base: position 12,749 of record JAAGKR010004841.1, on the reverse strand, counting down.
GCGTTCTTTGCCACACATGAGTAACGGCCAGTGTGAGTCAATTCTGCAGCAGCTATCTCAAGAGCTCCTGAGAGTGTACACAAAAACAAACATTCTTTTTGAGTTTTTAACCAACAATTGCTTACTTTACAACTGAGGATAAAACTAATAATTCCTAATTTGTTAATTTTTTCATTTGCTTAAAAGCAGAAGGGGCCTCCGAGTGGCGCAGTGGTAAAGTGCTCGCTCTATCATCCGGAGATTGCGAGTTCGATTCCCGGGTGATGCTGTAACCTCTCGCAGCCGGAGGTCTAGAGAGAGCTGATTGGCCAGGGGCGTCTGTGAGCTCACGCAACAGAAGGAGCGGATAGTGGGTTACTCCGCCCCCAACGGTGTGTGAGCGAGCAGTTCGAATCGCTCGGTCGCCGAGCGTCACGTGGTTCGGAGGAAACATGTGATAATCTTCGGCCTTCCCGACTGAGTGGTAGTAGTAGCCTTAATGTGGCGCCCCCTAGTGATGAGGAGGAATTGGACACGACTAAATTAGGGAGAAAATACTTTGGTAAATAGGAAAGACTCACCAGAAGGCAGTATCTTGTAGCCCTCTCCTTCTTTGGCCAGACGCATCCCGTCTTTGTTCCAGAGAAGGACAGGAGCCGGGAATCCAGATGCAGTACAGCCGATCACCACCGGGGACAGTCTGTTTACCAGCACCTCTGTAGCCTCATCGGCAATGGAGGGTGGCACTGCAGAAGAGAATACACTCGTTTACTTGTACAACTTTGTTTTCGATAACTGACCTGTTCTAACCTGTTCTATTATGTTATTAATATTACAGTATTACCATATAGCATATACTGTATATGTAATTGTTGAAAAGGGGAAAGTTAAATTATTTCGCAGTTAATTACTTTCCTCTAATTGGCACAGGCATTCATGAATTTAAAACGTTTCTCATCAATAAAATGTGATGTCATATACAGTAATGTCACATTCTTACTCTATATGTAATCATCAAGCTCAGTCAAAAGGCCACGGGAGCTCACCATGTACCGTGAGCTGGATGGCTCGGCTGTCCCGGCCTGCTTCGTTGGACACCACACACTCGTACAGTGCTGCGTCATGTACTGTTGGTGCGATTATTACCAGAGATCCTGACGACAGCTGCCTATAATCAGAAACAGACTGCACATTCGAGCCAATCTTTTTAGAGCTATAAACTATAATCACATATCAAATCAAGTCCATCCCTGAGGACTCAAAAAAAAAAGAAGCAATAAAAGAGGAAGAAAACCTGGCTGAACCTGTACATATTCTGGTTCTGGTCTGTGTTGAGAGGACGAGCATCTTTGGTCCATGTGACAGTGGGTTTGGGAATGCCTGTGGCCTCACAGGACAGGGTGGTCTGAATGTTTACCGTCACGGTGACATTAGTTGGACCCTCAGCTATTGAGGGGGGCACTGAGGATTAGGAAGATAAAATACCAGGAATGATGATTTCTACAGATCTGATAAATTTTGCAGGTCTCTGCATACATTTATGACATTTATAGCGCAGTGAACAAACCAAATGCCTTAGCTGTGCCTTTGGAAACTCAGAGAGAGACATAAGGAAATGATTATCATATCACTGTGCCAAAACCCATAAAGAGTCAGCTTTTATTCACTACCTACAGGATCGCTGAAAGAATTTTGACAATAATCCTGACCGAAACTTCACTACACAGAGAACAATTTAATATCATGAATGTTATTTTTTCAGTATTGTTTACAGCATAAGTGGAAGTGAACTTACCATACACTTGCAGATCAACTCTCCTGCGCTGGGTGCCTGCCAAGTTAGTGGCCATGCACAGATAATGGCCCGTGTCAGACAACTGGGCGGAGAGTATACTGAGGGAGCCGTCCTCAGCGAACGTATACCTGTCCAGGGAAGAGCGCTCGCCTTTAATCCGGCTTCCGGAATCAAATGACCCCATAATGATACAGTATGGAATGGATCTACGTCCACAAACCTGGGGTTGCTTCCAGCAAGAACGGAGCCATGTTTCCTCCAAGTGACACGTGGAGCAGGAACTCCGCTAACAACACACTCCAAAACAACTGGCGTGTTGATATGAACAGAAACAGCCTGAGGACCTTCCTTTATTGTGGGCGCAACTGCAGATAAATACAAACAAAAATGTGACAAAGATGTCCAAACAAAGTACCTTATAGAAATGTATTATAACAATAATCATTTACTGAATTAGAATAGAAAAACTGAAATATTGAAAATATCGACAACTGGGTTGTAACAAATTCAAGAATATATGGGCAGTTTGACAGCAAAATGAGATAACTCCATGTGTGCATGTGAAAAGAGTTTTTCAAGAATATTTGATACAAGAACTATTGCAAACTAATAAAGATGCATATTTAATTGTTTTTGGAGCGTTAAAAGCACAAATGGTGAAATATTATGTCAAAGTTGTTTTGGTTATAAGTGTGAATTTTGTGTAATTTTTCAGAATGCTATAACTCCATCTCCCACAGTACAGAGTGTTGTAGACATCCTTTTTGGCTTGTAGTTCACTCACGGCTGCCCCTGTGTTGCAGAGGACAGAGTTCTGCTCTGTTGATCACATGACAGAAAGAAGTGGTGCGATTAGCTTCTCATGAGGAATTGACTTTTTTTGTTCGAAAATGTGGCGATTCGCTTAAAATGTGAAACTTTCTAAAATAAGGTAATATAGTGGTTTCCAAATTAAATATTTTATTATAGTCAACCTTGTGTGTCTTGTTTAACTCACATTAGTGATGGGAAGTTTCAATCTTTTTAGTGACTTTGAATCTCGTTCATCAAAATGAACGAATCTTTTTTGGAGTCATTTAGTTCATTTCGTTCTTTTGACCAGAAATAAAATAAAATGTTAAATTTTCAATAAACAAACCCTCATACACAAATTGTGGCTATAGTTCCAGTAATTAAAATATTACAATGCAGCTAAGGACATACTATAAACAGAATGAGCAGCTCACTATCATATCTTCTAGTCCGAGTCGTTATAGCGTCTATGGGGGTCAAATGACAAAAGGACGAACGACTCGGATCAAAGACTCAAAGGTAACGACTCATTTCTGTTTCCTGTACATAACCTACGAAGGTTTTGCGATGATTTGCGCATTCGCGTCCAGTAGAAGATGAACGAATCACTCTCCGAGACTACTCGTTCTTCTTAGTCGCGTTAAAGATTCGTTCCACGAATCGTTCATGAGCGACCCATCACTAACACACATTACGCTTACTGCTCACCATTTACACTGAGGTTAAAATCTCGTCTGGTCTCTCCGGCGACATTGCTAGCCAGGCACGTGTAGCGCCCAGTGTCTCCTAGTTCTGCGTTATTGATCTGCAAGTAGCGGCCGCTGGATAGCACACGGACCCGTGGAGACGCCTGAAAAGAAGATTGCATAGTAGTCAAGGCTACTGTATATTAATTTTGATATTACTAAGTATAATAAACCCATAACCGTAAAATAACCAAAGGGTGTCTACCTTCAATAGAGCTCCGTCTTTGAGCCAGGACAGAGTAGGGGGTGGTACAGCATCCGAGCGACACTCCAAGGTTACCTGTCTGTTCTGAAGCACCGTGATATCCTGGACACCACTCTCGCCAGCAATGTTGGGTGGAACTATGGAGACATAGTACTTAAAGGAATGTCTTGATAGATCCCAGACCTGCCCAGTACCATGATAATGAGCTTACCATGGACTCTAACCAGGAACTCTTTGTCATCGTCTCCTGCAGGGCTGGTTGCCAAACAGCTGTACCGTCCAGTGTCCTCGACCTGCACATGGTTGAGGCAACAGGGAGTATCCGATAGACAGGTTCATCACACAAGAGTATTATTATGAAACATTTGAAGAATTTTACCATGACCTACTTTTTGCATTATTTGAAAAAAAAAAAAGAAACATGACTGAGCGGTTAACCTGTGCAGAGGCGATTCGGAGCACCTCTCCTCCACGGAGAATGCTCAGACTGTCCATCTGAGGCAGCGGCCGACCATCTTTTACCCAGGTGAGCGTGGGTGGAGGGATTCCCTCTGCCTCGCAAACAAGCTCTAGGGCGTGGTTCACCACCACCGATACCTCGGAGGGAAATCCTGAACCATTTATGCGAGGGGGGTCTGAAAATAATGAGCAAACAAAAGTTGTAATGCATTGGAAGGTACTGGTGTGCTATTGTTTTCTTTTTCGCATTCTCTTGAGCTCTAACTGGGCATTGGTGGCTCAGTGCTAGGTTTCTCGCCTGCCACGTGGAAGGCCAGAGTTAAATTCCAACCCAATTCCCAAACCCCAGCCACTAGATGCAGTGCCGGTCCCACGCACGGATAAAATGGAAGGGTTGCGTCAGAAAGGACATCCGGTATAAAACCTGTGCCAATGGTTTGTGATTCAGATGGAGTTCTAATCATGCACACACAAGCTAGCATTCAGGTTCAGCTAATCCATAACTTTCATTCAGTAGAAAAATGCCCTAGTAGAAAAAAAAAAAACATTATTATTAATATTGCTTGCTTTCGTTTCCTCACCCAGCACTTTGAGGTCGAAGTGGCGCCGGGCTTCTCCGGCCGGGTTCCGTGCGACGCAGGTGTAGCGTCCCGTATGGTCGACCTGGATGTGCGAGATCTGCAAAGTGCTGTTGTGGTTCAGCAGGGCAATGTGGGTGTCCATGGGCAGCACAGTTCCCTCTTTCATCCAGGCCAGGGACGGGTCCGGGGTTCCGTCGGAGACGCACACCAGGGCGAGCATGCTCCCTTTCACTAATGTCACATCATCGGTACTTCCTGCTCCATCCAGACTGGGAGGGACTGAACATTCAGCAACAACAGCTCAACGCGTTAGAGACACTTAGGACACAAACCTGACTTGCTCTAATTGAAACATGTCAAATCTTAGCTTGTTTCATGCTCTCACCGTACACCTGCAGGTTGTAGTGTCTGTTGTCCACTCCTGCTCGGTTGGACGCCACACAAGTGTACGTGCCTCCATCTGACACCTGAACCCGAGCGATGCTAACAAAGCGCCAAATATACAAAAACGCACTTGTTTACACTCGCACAACGCTGCTGCTAACACTGATAATGTTTTAGCACTACGTGAAATCAGGTTGAGACTGTTTATTTGGACGGGCTTACCGGAGGACTTGTCCGGCAGATATCGGGCGTACGTGTGAGGACACGGCCAGGGGAAGGCCATTTTTTAGCCAGTTGAGCTGAGGTGCAGGAGAACCGCTGGCAACACACTCGATGCTGACTGAGCTGTCCACAACCGTCGTTATCACCTCAGCTGTGTCCCCATTACTCCGGATCACTGGAGGGACTGAGGACAGGAAATAACAACGTCTCACTCTAAATTAACTACACTGTACTAAAGATACACCGATTTTTATTCATATGCTTCATCTTATTTATTTATTTATTTTGATTTGGTTGAATATTGTAAACAGAAAGCTTGACTCACCATACACGTTTAGGTTAAAGATCCTGTCCTCCTCACCGGCCTTGTTACTGGCCACGCATGTGTATTTGCCGCTGTCTGTTGTCTGGGCGGCTGTTAGTGTGAGTGTACTGCCATCAGGGCTGATTCTGCGCCAACACAAACAATATCAATCGGCCATATTGCCATGAATGTAATACATTGCACCAGAGTGCGATGCTTTAGAGGACAGATACAACACACAAAACATGGTGTTCAAGGCTTCTATAAACACTAAAGCACACACACACACACACCTGATATTCTTGAGGCCAGTCCCGTTCAGTGCTTTCCCATCCATTAGCCACTGAATTGTAGGCGGTGGAGTGCCTTTTGCATGGCACACCAGCTGAACGCTATCATTCATTAGAACGCTCATCTCGCTGGGCATCTCGGATCCTGTGATGCTGGGTGGCACTAAGGCAAAAAAAAAAAAAAAAAAATAGACAAACTGATCTAGAGAACTGAATTCTAAAGTTGAGGTGTGCTGTAATGAGCATGTGCAGTATACTGAGCTGTACTGTATATTTACCCTGTATAGTGAGATGATAGCTCTTTTGTGCTTTGCCTTCAACGTTCGAGGCCAGGCAGGTGTAGGTGCCACTATCGGATAGCTGTGAGCGAGCAATCTGAAGCTTACCACCTCCTGACAGGATGTGCATCTCCAGAGATTCAGAATTCTCTAGAAAATAAGAGTTAAGACGAGAGCATTATTATTATTATTATTATTATTATTATTATTATTATTGGCTCAGTTGGCCACTTCCATATAAAAACTGTAACATCAATAGGAAGGTCTCTTGAGACACTCTTACCAATTACTCTGCTATTCTTCAGCCAGGTGAGGCTGGGATATGGGATGCCCGAGGCGTCACAGGCAAAGGTCACTGGATTACTGATGGTCTCCAAAACATGTTCCTCTGCTGGGCCGTCGATACTTGGAGGCACTGATCACATAAATCACATGAATAGCATCCATTAGCAACACACCATACATTCACAGAGGAACAGTTCTGCGCAAAAGTCCTGGGTCCGGCCCATTTCTTCATATTTTGCTTCCAATAAGACATGCTTTCTTGTATTTTTAATGCAGTCTTGAGGAACAGTTCTCCAGGCTTCCTGAAGCACTGTTTTGTCTCTAATTTTCAGTCCAGTCCCTGTACCTGAGCAGTTTCAGAGGAATGGTTTTGTCTGTAAAGCCACACAATGACCTATGCACCATGAGGACCTATGAACCAGTGAGAAACAGGCGCAGATGATGACAGATGATCAGGCTGGTGATAAGTATACTGGTGATGCTGAATGCTGAGTACTTGGAACAGACGAGAGGGGAAATGAGGTTGCTGGTAAAATGTTGGCACTTTGCAGCCTCTCGCAGTAAAACATTTGTTCCCCTTAATTGAATTTAATTGAATTCAGTGCATCGGTGGCTCAGTTGCTCAAATTCCCACCCAGTGCCCAAAACTCAGCCCCTGGATGCAGATGAAATGGGACAATTGCATCAGGAAGAGCATCCGGCGTAAAACCTGTGCACTTGTGACTGAGGATCAGACGGAATCTCGACGGAAGCAGCCGAAAAACCAACAGCATTTAATTTAATCTGAAATTTTTTTGTGGCTCAAGACTTTTGCACAGTACTGTATTAGGAAACAAAAATCTTTTCTAACCATAGATGTTAAGATGGAAGTTCTTGTCCACTTGACCCGCTACGTTGCTAGCCTTGCAGACGTACAGGCCCGTATCGGACACCTGAAACACAGAGCACAAATTCAAGCAGAAATACCTCACGTGCTCGGGTTTTGTTTCTCCCTGACGCTCAAAAGTCGGACCTACTGTACACACCTCTGCTCCTTTAATTTCCAGAGCCTGTCCATCAGCAAGGATGTGGAGGCTGGAGGACTCGGTGACGGGACGTCCGTTCTTGTACCAGGTGATCGTGGGAGGGGGGATGGCGTTGGACTGACACTCCAGCGTGACCGAGTTCCCCACACGCACACTGATCGCGACAGGAGAGTCTCCAGTGCTGTCTCTGATGCTGGGGGGAACTTCATGAGCGAAGAAAAAATAATACAAAAATCACCTTTAATAATATTTCAACATTTTCCTACATCCGCCCATGTGTGCACACTGACCAAAAACTGTGAGGTAGATGATCTTATGTGTCTCTCCTGCAGCGTTGATTGCCACACAAGTGTACCTGCCACCGTCAGACATCTTCGCTTTCAGAATCTGTAACGTACGGCCACCTGAAAAACAACAACGACCAGGAAATGACCATGAATAATAAATACAGACTGTATGTACAGTATCAATGTGTATGTGTACATTTATATATTTATACCTGGCATGATCAGAGCATTGCTGCTGGCCTGCACGGGTTTCCTGTCTTTCAGCCAGCTGAGAGTAGGAGGAGGGAAACCGGTGGCCTCGCAGCTCAGAGAGACAAAATTGTTCATTACCACCGTGGCATTCTCCTCACTTACACCCACTATGGAGGGAGGAACTGGAGCACACAGCAATACATCACACTATATATATATATATATTTCTAATCAGAAAGCTTACATTTACATTAAATAAAACTGCAACGATAAAATAAGTATATAATGTAAATCATGTGGTTTTAATGCCTTCTTGCACATTTTACAGTGAAATATGGTTAAAAAAAAACTTTACCATGCACATTGAGACTGAAATATTTCTCAGCACTTCCAGCCACGTTCTCGGCCACACACACATAGCGGCCAGTGTCGGTCACCTGCGCATTCAAGATCTGAAACACACACACACACATACACACACAAATAATCTTCATTCTTAATAACTATAATACAGTCAGTCAGAACATGGTATCAGTGCTGAAAACTGTCTCACCTGGGTAAAAAAAGCGAATTTTCAGAGCACATCATTGAATTTTTCATAATACTTAATCCTGAAAACAGTGTATTATTCCAAAATGCTAAATTGCTCAACATAATTCAACATGAGTTTGACATGGTTACGGACACTACAGATTTTTTGCGTTTTAAACTCTTACCAAAAAAACTAAAAAAAAACTAAAAAAAAAAAATTTAAGCAACAATTTTTACAGATCATATGCTTCTTAAAGCTTACACCAACTTTATCATTAAGACCAAATTTAGTAGTAAGAAATATTAATAATTAGCATTTTAAATTATTGTGTGAAGCAGAAAAAAAACTTCATTTAACATTAAACTGTTTCTCTGTTCTCCGCCATAATTATTGTTTCTAGACAAACTTTGCGAATAATTCACCCGTACTGTACCACACGGGATGTAAATGTGTAAATAGCTCAGAGTGCGCCACCTCTAGGGTTATTAAGAAACAGTGATGTTTTACAGCCTCTAATCTCACCGGTCGCGGCCAATCAAACCGAAAACCAGACAATTCTGCTCACTGGCCGACTGACCGGTTCATCTCTATTATAAATAGTTTTAAATAGAATAATTTTGAAGTCAGCATGATGAGAGATAAAGAGGCTTAAAGTTTTTTGCTCCTTATATATATAGAAATACAACACATAACCACCACATTTTACAAACATATAACTGAAACGTCTTGTTTTATCCCTTCGTGAGTCTCACCTGCAGCGTCCTGCCGCTGGACAGCAGCGCATGTGTTCCGTCTGGGTTTAGAAGCAGGCCGTCTTTAAGCCATCTGATTTTGGGGGCAGGGCTTCCATCCACGTGGCACTCCAGCAGCGTCGACTTGTTCACCAGCACCGTCACGTCATCAGGGACGTCCCTGTCAGCTCCACGGATAGACGGAGGCACTGTGCAAACACACACACACACACACATGTTGTAATCTAATTAATGTTAACATCCTGCAAATAACCAGAGCTTCCACATCTTGAAGTTCAATACGTACACAGGACTCTAACATCATACTGGACTGAGTCTTCTCCAGCCTCGTTAACAGCCACGCAGGTGTATCGTCCTGAGTCCTCGGTCTGCGCTCGGGGGATCTGGAGCACTCTTCCGCCTAAGCATGAAACACAGAAATTACACACGCCAGCACTTACACTAGAAATATATACATACACGCACATGGAGAGTGTACCGCAGCGGACTCACCGGGTAAGATGAGCACTCTGCTGCTGGAGCTGAGCGGCTGGCCGTCTTTGTACCAGGTGAGAGTGGGAGGCGGGACGGCGTTGGACTCACAGTACAGAGAGATGGGATTATTCAGGATGACATCCTTCACCTCACCAGCGGAGGCGATACCAGAGCCAGACACGCCATTTCTCTGGAAACTCGGAGGAACTGATGAGAAACGAAACGCATCGTCATATACGACTCATGAATTCACAAACAGATCCTCAACAAACACGAAAGTGAAAAAGTGATTGATTTTTTTTTACACATTGATCATACCTAAAAACGTATCCCCTCCCCCACCCCAAACCTAAAAACTGGTTGTGCTACGTGGCGACAAGAACTGCAATCAAGCATTTAAAATCAATCTTTTAGCATAAGTGACTTTTCAGACAAGTTATATTTAAGTAGTTCTTGATTCAGCAGGTCTGTCAGTAAACAAGTGAGGGGGGGGCAATTACTTGGTAGGTGTTTGGATGGTCGGTTTCGCTTGATAAATGAAATCATGATTTAAAAACTGCATTTTGTATTCACTCAGGTACAATAGTAAAAATGTGTTTGTTTAACGATGTCAATCATTTAATTAAAACAAATATGCAAATAAAAAAAATCTGTGCAGTTTCATGGCACTGCATATATACATATTTGGATTTTTACCAACAGCGTACTGTAGTTGTTTGCTCATGTTAGCAGGAACCCCCGCGTTAACCCCTATGACGAGGAAAACAAATTCAGCCACTAGAGGGAGCCATACTCCTATTACAACTCCTGTTATAATGCATTGAGTTAATTGGACACTTAATGCACCAAGGTGTTAGAAGTGAAAAAAAAAAAATCTAAAGTGTTTAGCGCTCAGTTCACCTTGTATATTTACATCAAAGTCCTTTTCATCCTCTCCCGCGATGTTGCTAGCGACGCAGGTGTACCGTCCCGTATCAGACACTTGTGCCTGCTTTATCTGAACTATCCGACCGTTAGGTGTTACTGTAACGCGTCCATCTGTCCTAAGGATCTAAAGAGCAACAGAAAAAAAAAAACGTCTGATTGCTAAACAGTACTCAGTTTTATTTTCTTATGAGTGAGAGTGTGTGTGTTTGTGTGGTCGACCTGGCCATCCTTGTACCAGTGTAGAGTCGGGATTGGGATTGCCTGCGCTTCACACTCGAGTGTCAGCGTGTTGTTGACTTTAATTTTGATCTCCTTTGGAGCGAAGCCTTCTCCTTGTATGCTGTCCTTACTGATAACCGGAGGAACTTCAGGAAGAAAAGACCGACACTGTTTAAATCACACAGGGGGACCCTGCTCAAAACATACCTGTATAGAACCTTGACTTTCTATACTCACTGTACACTTTGACCTCGTAGTTCTTCAGGGTTTCGCCCGCCTCGTTGGTGGCCACACACGTGTATCTCCCAGCATCCTCTTCTTGCGCATTCAGGATCTGAAGCGTGCGCCCACCTACAAAGGGAAAATTTTATATATATATATGATTTAGTTCTTGTTGAATGCACCATTAATTCTTTGCAGTACAGAAGTGCAGTGTTGCTGGGATTTGGTACCTGGCAGTACACGGACGTTGCGACTGGACTCGAAAGGTGTGCCGTCTTTGAGCCAGGTGATGATGGCCGGCGGGTACGACTGAGCCTCACACACCAGAGATGTGGGGCTGTTCAGAGTCACAGTCACCTCCTCAGACGATCCCTCAGGCCCAGAGCCGGCGATAATTGGAGTGACTGTGGGACACACAATTACATGTTAAAGCAGCCTGGAAATTTGAATTTGAATGGTGGCAACGTCTCAAAGAAGGCTGCCTGTCCGTGATTGACGATTTGGGGCCCATTGCAGTCGTTCCTGCGAACATTAAGCCAGTGGAACGTCTGATCCGGTGGATAACCTGTCGCCAATTTTGTCGTCGTTTACACATGATGATTGGGATCATCAAGATAACCTGAGTAAATACAAAATGTAGGTTTCAAATGATGATTTCATTCATGAAGAGAAAAGGCTGTCCAAACCTACCTGTCCCTATGTGAAAAAGTAAGTGCCCCCTTTCTCAATTATGAATGAACTGTGATTTTTGGAAAGCTGAGTTAAATTTCACTTGCCACACCCAGGCCCGATTACTGCCAGACCTGTTGAATCAAGAAATTACTTAAACAGAAGCTGTGGCACCTGGGTGTTATTGCCCATTACATTCCCTGTACAGCCCTGACCTCATCTCAAGTCATTTACACTCAAGTTAGGGCCATTAACGGAGTTCCTGGGAGGCCAGCGTTTCAGACGTGCAGCAGGAGCTCTGATCATGGATCCGGCCTACTATGGAAAGTTTCTACCTTGATTATATGGTTTGTTGACGGTGAGGTGATTGGTTGCTTTACATCTCAGGGAGCCCTCATGTTTGTGTTTCCTTCTGGATCTCCCTTTTAGTTATGCTGTTATAGTTAGTCCTGACGGAGTCCCTGCTTGCACTTTGCACTAATATACATTCACCTTATACATGTTGACTGTGACCATACCTAACTGCCATCTCTCCTTATTTTCTGTTCTCTCCTTTTCTGCTCTCTCCTTTCTCTCTCTCTCTCTCTCTCTCTCTCTCTCCTCTCCCTGTCCCTCTCTCTGTCTCTCTGTCGAGCTATACATGTTCGCTCCTGAGTTACCAGTGATCCAGACCCCTCTTCCCTCTGGACCCGGAGTCCTGGAGTCCTGCTTCTGGTTGGAGATCTCGTCGCATGGATGCCCCGCGTGGTCTGCCTGGATTTGTATGGTGGCTGGGGATGGTTTCCATTAAGACTGTCCTATCATCGATTGATGCTCTGGGGACCTGTGACTTTAGTTGTTCGATAGCTCAGGACTGGAATCTCCTACAGTCTACCTGAGCCTCCAGGAACAAACTGGACTCCTTTTAATTTTAACACATCTCCTGTTACACTGAACTTCCAGTACACATTATTAAGTTGATCAATCCCTGCTATCCGTTATCACCCAGATGAGGATGGGTTCCCTGTTGAGTCTGGTTCCTCTCAAGGTTTCTTCCTATTACCATCCCAGGGAGTTTTTCCTTGCCACCGTCGCCCTCGGCTTGCTCATCAGGGACAATCTTATCATTTTGATTCATACACATTGCATAC